>CCAG010021505.1:0-127878 GCA_001077435.1 Glossina morsitans morsitans | reverse complement strand
AGACATATATGATGGCAATATCTGGAGGTATGAAAACATGACGCAAGAACTGGCTGACCAACGTCAAGCTACATCTGAGGAATATACAGGCGGATTTTACTCATACGAAGTGGAGAAGTGGAAACCTATTGGTTTGGATAATGCTGAGTTTCCTACTCATCGAGTACCGAAATACATATATAAACTGGTAGTGGATACTGAAAGTAAAGATGGCATAGTATTTGTTACTCTCAATGATCCTTATCATAAGAGCCCCGCTTCCGAAAATTTATGTAAAGATATATGCAGCGAAGCCAACATTAACGAGCCAGATTTCAAGAATGTCGAAAAGGGTTACACAATCTGCTGCAGTTATGGGGATTTCGGAAATCGTATACGAACTCTACCTAAAGATATACATGTCAAAGGCCTTTTAAAATATTGAAAGCCACAAAGATTAATGAAGTTTAAAATTCTTAAGGAATAAAAATATTAGCAATTAAAGCATTACTTAATTATCTTATCTATTAACGAAAGGAAGTTACATTCGTCTGGGGCCAAACTTTGCATTTTCACGACCATTAAAATGTTTATTTATTTTATTGTTATAAAAAAAAAGGGATACAATTTATCTTTGACTATTTACTTCACTAAAAGATATTCTTAAGAAAAATGAATCTACCACGTCGTGATGTCCACCATAACTAATTTAGAATTAAAGAACTTAGCTTGTCGCCTTCTACTCCCCAAGTTCTTTTATTTGATACCCATATGCACGGTATTTTCAAGAAAAAATTAATCTGCCAAGTCGTGCTGTCCACCCTATTTATTTTACAATTAGTCCATTTTTAGGCAGATAATCTACCTACTTTTGAGGAAGGTAGAAAATAGTTTTAAGCATTCTGTCTTGCTTATCCTACGATTAATAACAAAATCTCAAAAAAGTGAAAGAAGAAAAAATGTAATCACTTATAACTTTTGTGTGGTCATGGCCGATTTTTTCCATTTTTGCACCTAAATGGAAGAGTTTTCCGTGAAATAAATGTGAAAAATTTCACTCTTGGAAAAATATTACAATTGCAAAATTTCCCGATAAAAATCGCTCTATAACAGTACTTAGATTATTCTACATTAGTATAAAAAATTGATTCGGCTGGGGAAAGTTTTTGAACTCTTTCTCAAGTAACCATTCCTATGAAAACTGAATCTACACATAGCAAAATGATATAGTTTTTAAGTAATGACATAGTTTTTAAGCGTAAATTCGTTCATAACAGCAACTTAACATGGAAATCAATAACTGTATAGACAAAGTGATGAGGGTATCGTCCTTGCCCCACTATAATGTTTTTACTTGTTTTTACGTATTTAGAGCATATAACACCTGTTAACATTGAACTAGAAAAAATCATTATCCTAATGTAAGTAGCACATCACTCAATAAGTCTCCGGTCTGACACGCATATTGAAACATTGTTGAAAAACTCATTTCTGGACTGTACCAGCTTTCAAAGAATACATGTCAAAATTTCATCACATTTCATTGTTTTACAGGCCACAGTCCCAGACCAGGTCCTAGTTTTATAATTCTCAACACAATGAAGTCGAAAAAGAAAGAAAATATAGAGACAGGAACGTAGCAAATGATGAAAGAAGACTGGACAATAGGACAAATTTTTTAACAAGAAAATAATTCCCACAAGAAAATACGCTATTTACAACCTCTGATCAAATCAAATTTTATACCAAAATAATTCCCTCCAGAAACAAAGACAACTTTCCAGATCCTTTTCCCACTCAATCACCCTTCACGCCCTTGGAATATGCAGAAACCCACCCTCTGCCCGTCGGTGATGACGTTCATATCACGGTTCCTCAAGTGACCGTACAAGAACTTCAATGCAGACAACGAGTTCTACCACAGGAAAGATAACTGCGTAGCCAACGCCCTATTAAAGATCTCAAAGACAACAACGTAAACACAATAATGACACGATCAGTAACACGCCACAAAAATAACTGCACAGATGAACAAACAATTTTTATGCTCACTACATGTATATATACATATATATATATATATATACTGTTTTTTATTTTCTTTTTCTTACTTTTTTGCTTTTAATTAAATTTTAACAAATTATTAATTTCAATATCCTGAGGTAAGGCTCTTACATAATCCTTAACATTGTTCCAAGTACAACAGAAAGTATATCCTTGGGTCCAATCTTTAAAATTTGAGTCAAGAACATTGGCCTCTTCGCATTGATTCTTGCAAAATTCAGTTCCCTTTACATTTTTGACATGAGGATTGTTAAGAGTAAAAAATACAATTCCAGCATCATTCTCCTTGTCCACTACAAATTTGTAGATATATTTCGGTATTTCATGTACATATTTCTTTGCACTCAGGAAAATCTCCTCTTCTTTGCCGTTATGAAGTGCAGTTAGTCGTTCATAGCCGCCAGTATAAACTTCAAACTTAGCTTGACGATTAACAGCAAGATCACGAGTAATGTTCTCTACGCGCCATACATTACCGTCATAAACTGTTTTATATTGTGGTACAATATTCGCATAATCGTAAGTGGATAACTTGTCAGCGGGAGTGATCATCGAGGTATCAGGTGCTAATTGGCCAGGTGCAAAGAAGTTTTTATCATCCACAAGTGGCTTACCGTCTATAGTATAGCCTTGGAATCGTTGCTTTTGGTTTTCTAATTTAAAATAATTATTAACATCTCTTGTAGTAAAATCTTTAGCAAGTGACACAGTGAGATCTGTTTCACTTTCGGGAACGCGATCTATAACATTTATGAGATCAATATTTCACTAAGTAAAAAAGTGGCTGCATGATGTACTAAAGTGTACTTACAATTAACGGCTGCACCATTTATTATATTACGGCTATAGGCAGGCTTTTGCGAATACTCATTATAGCAAATGTCATAAACAGGGCCAACAAGTTCCTCTTCCGATATGCGAAAGACGACATCGTAAACGTATAAGTCTCCTAACGAGCAACGTTCTTTCGTTTTCCTCAACTCGGCTGTAGGGGTTTTCACGCAAGTAAATAGATCGAGACCGTTACCTTGGCCATCGTCGAATTCATTATTATGACACATTAGAGTAACAGATTCTTCTCCATTCTTAAAGTAATTTTGTGCACCAGTACAAGCCAAAAGAAGCTCAGTACGCTCAGGAAAATTTGTTACTTCTCCAGTGGGTTGAAATAAATCATATTCGAAAGTCTTCAGAGACTTCCTTACCATGATGACTGGAGTTTTTTCATTTTCAACACTCTCTGGTATTTTTAACGAACAATCAGCGTTAACTGAAAATAAGCGATTTTTTTTTTTTTGTTTTTATTAACAAATTATTTTAATTTTATTTGTATCGTATCTCACCTGAGCTGATGCCTAATAAAGCCAAAGTGAAAACTCCGTAAACCAATTTCAATGCCATATTGGAAGTTCCTCAAAAACACTTTTGATCACACAATCCATCTCTAATACCTTTTATAGTGAATATGCAGCTAATTATGTAATCGCGTTTATTTAAAGGCAAATATTTGCCTTAACCGTACACTAGGCATAGTAGTATTTAACAATAGCATAATAGTTTTATTATTTCAAAGAAAAATAATTAATATAAAAAAAATTCTTATTGGTCTGTAGTGAAACTCTGATAGATGTTATACCCTACTAAGCCTCAGCTCATGCAGAAATTAAAGATGAAAGTCGGGCCATTCGGCGATTATTTATTGCATATTGCGAAGAAATCAGACATAAACGCTCTGCAGATTTATTAAAAGACATGGACCATTCATCCACCTTTTTATTACATTCGTCTTAGGATTGAAATTTTATATACTTTATGCACTACCTACTAGCTCAATCTGGAAAGGATTATAAAAAAAATTTACAATCAAACTTGGTTTTCAAAATTTATCTTTGAGGTCCTTGTCGCAGTTTTAAGAAACGAGTAGACTGATACACTAGCCTCCGATTTGGTTGGTTTTGTAAAAAGGGAATAGTAACGGGCTGCCAATATTCGCTTTTTAAAAGCAGTACACCTAGACAAATTAAATACGAGCTGTACGTGAACATTGTAGAATTTGGAGTGGTTGGATTAAAATTCGGACATAGGAGCTTGGGTGACAATGAAGGTTCGGGATGTTTAAAAAGTATAACGAGCGATGATTCAAGCCTGCCGAATGATGCCGGACGATCACTACATTTATGAATATATCCAAAGAACGTGTTCACTGCATTTCAGATGAATGTATGGGCTTGATAAAACTGACGGACCGACACAATGAGAAAATTGCATGAATGGAATTTCAACTTATTTGTCAGATCTAACCCCCAGCAACAATTATTTGCCGACAACTCAACAATGCTCCAAAAGAAAAGATTAGAAACGAAATTTGAGGGTCGTCGAAAATTGTTCTTTAAAATTAGTGGTTAGTACTGCCGAGGGGCTCCCGCTCACACATGCGGATATAGACCGTGTAAAGATATCGGCTAAATTATCCAAATGAAAATCCCATGAAATACGTGTTATATTCATTATTTTTTCAATTTTTATCTAAATTACGGTTTGAAAGTTCTGTTCGATGTTTGTCGTCAAAAATAAAATAAATCGTATGAAGAGTTCGTCCATATTTAAGCAGAGTTTTAATTTATACGATCGCCTACGATGGAGTAAGTTTTATGAAAATGTTATTTAACGTCTGTACGGTATGAAATACACAAAGGGTGAATTCATCTTCGCATAAGAATTGCCATCGCCGATCAATAATAGAATAAACTCAGACATTTAACAAGTAAGAAAGTTATATTCGGCGAGGGCTGAATCTCGCATACCCACCACTATGTTTTTCGCACTCTAATCTCCAAGTTCTTTTATTTGATAGCCATATCGCTAGTATTATTAAGAAAAGGGTAATCGCGTTGATGGCAGACACCGTCATTTTAAAATTAATCCATTCTTAAGCAGATAATATTTCTTCATTTAAGGAGTGTACAAAATAGTTTTAAACATTCGATCTTGTTTGCCTTATGATAAATAGGCATAAAAACTCAAAAAAGTGAAAAAACAAAATTTAATCACTTGTAACTTTGTGTGGGCACGGCGGATGTTTTCCATTTTTGCACGTAAGGAGAGGAGTGCTTCGTAAAATAAATGTGGAAAATTTCATGGTTCTACCTTTAATAATTTCCGAATAACGAGCAAAAATCCAAAATTTTTGTTACAAAAACCGGAGTTGCGTTCAGCTTGCGCTCCACTGCGCGCTTCCGCTCCCACTGTTTTGGCCCATTTTCAGTACCAACCTGCGAGCAGACTCTTCCGGTATTTCTACGATCTACGGGATCATCATTTTTGCGACCAGGAGAGTGCCAACAACACAAAAACAAACAGACGGACAGACACGGCTAAGTCAACTCAGTACTTCACGCTGATCAAGAATATATATACTATACAGGATCTCTGAAGCTTCCTTTTAGGTGTTAGATATAGTATGGAAACAAAAACAAAATGAGTATACCCGCGTCTTACAGTGGTGGCTATAAAAACAATTTATTTAACTGTCAGCAAGAACAACATCGAACAACAATAACAATTATTTATTTTATTCCCTATTGATTGTGAAAATTGTCTTTAAACAATCGCTAAAGAATTTCACCTAACACATTTTAGCAAGCACGAGAGTCTTTTAGTTCCCGCCTTTATGGAAAATAGTTAAAATAAATTCTACCTGCCTTACGTCAAAGTCTCCATTAATTAAAATGAAATTACTAGAATGAAGATTTGACTAATTAAATTCAAATACCGATTTTCGGAAATTTGTAGAAGTGCAACGGAACTAACACTAACATGAGTTAGTGTTTGCGAACGTCGAACAGGTCTAATCTCCCTATACGGTCTCTGCGTTGAAATTGATTGTTATATAAAACCCATCTGACACGTTCAACTCGCTTCTGAGGTTATGGGCAAGCTGAAAATGACTATTCCGCGTCGAGACCACAAAACGTTGAGCGCGAGTGCGTTCACAAGCTAGCCAATAAGAGGCAAAGGAGTTTCGATGATGATACCAATTATTTAAATTGTTAACCCTTGCGAGAAGTATAGTTTACGTAAATTTGAATTTTATCAAAACCCACAGAAGATTCATTCGCAGGCCCAACAGATTGGATAGGAGTTTTCGGTATGTTTCGAAAATTTAAGAAAATAAACGCAAAGTATTAATATCAGTGGGACAAATGGTGAGTTGAGGCTAAATCCAAAAACCGTTACTTACGAACCGTATTGCATACGCCCATTAAATCGATATATTGATTGCATACAATATCGTGTATATGGCTTGATTTCATAAATTATACGACTTGGCAGCACTTTAATGCCAGTTACACTAATTCAAAGTTCCGTCTGTTTTATATCCGAAACAATTTGTAGTGTGACGTATCTCAAGTCTATGCGAATTTATGTAATGCCGCAGGCTTCAAGTAGATCCATCCTCTATTGTAGCAATCGATTCAGGAATCGAATTAAGGAGGTGTCTGACTGTTCGTCTGATCTCTGTCTACGCATTTTGTGCCCACCGTGTATATTTTAACGGAATATGGCGGCCCGATGTGATTTGCCCCAAGGGCAAGCCTTTTCTAAGATTATTGCCTCTTTCTTTTGAAAACCTTTATTGGGGAAAAATTTCCTCAATTTCCCGACAAAATTAAGTGCAAGAAATGCCATAATAGAAATGGCATAGAAATGGCATATAAAATAAATGGAGAAAAGTGAAATTCAATAGGACTGCGTTCCGGACCATCATCCACACAACATGACATGAAAGTGAGACTTTATATGATGAAAAGATCTAATTTTTAATATTTTATAATGAAAATGGATCCAAAATGATAATTAAACCAGAAATATAAATGTACGAATTTTAAACAACATCCAGCTATTTTTTGAACACCCATCCAAAGCAAGGGTTCTCGTAAAAAGTACGTCTTTGCATGGAAATAATGCGTGATTTTTAGGGGCGGTTATCAAAACGAGTGAAGAACTGTATTGGGCGAAGTAGTGTAGCGTATCTCTAATAGACGGCCTTGCCCGGCTATAATTTCTTGCTTGTTTTAAATTATTTTCTAATTTGTTTATTTTTATATATATACATATATATATATATATATATATATATATATTATATTACATATTTATTATAAAACCATTAAACTAATTTGAGAAGCTGCCAGCAGCCTAGTTTAACAAGAATAGGCTTCAACTTAATCTAAAAAATGACATTTCCTTTATAGAGTACATTATAATATGCATATTCAGTTCGATTTCACTATACTTTGCAATACTACCTCATACCGTAGCCCATTGTTAATGTGGCTTTGGCCATAAGTTCGTAGATCACAACAAGTTAAGGTTGTGATCGTTTCATTGACTGTCAGGAAACAATCCAAGAATGTATGATTCCTGAAAAAAAGAAAAGAAAAGTAAAGGAAACTTAAATTCTTAATCTTTTTTTTTTGTGCAAAAAAACAAAACTCACTATTTTCACCAGGTGATAAAGTTATGTGTATATCTTCTCTACTTAGTACAGGAGCTGAAAAATAAATTTTTAAAATGTTGATAGGAAACGAATTGAAACACGAGAGTGTAAGAAATATTTGTTTAGTTTTTTTTTTTTTTTTTCAATATTAAGGAAGAAGTTTTAAATTTTATTAAATTTTATTTTACAAATTTGTTTCTTTGTTTTCCTTATGCTATTAACAATTCAATCAATCATTTACAGGCAATCACAGTTCAAAGCAAACCTTCAACTGAGTTAATGTAAGCTTAGCATAATTATTAGGATATAAAAATCAACATGAAAACATCAACTCATAAAACGATAGAAAACAAAAAAATAATGCAATTTTTTTATTTCATATTTTTATGATTAAGAAACAAAAAAAAGCAATTAATTAACAATTTCAAGCTGTTTTCAGAAAATGCATGCACAAAACTGTAACAAAAAATTCAGAAAAGCATAACATTTAATCACGTATGCAGAGCAAATTGTTGCAATTGCTGTTGAGCTAAATTAGCATCGTGCTCTAAACTGCCTGTCATGGCTGTTGGATTATTTAATGCATTCGAGGAAGCGGCCGCATTAGCTATTGGACGTGAGAAATTTGTCAGCGTACCAGGTAATATTCTAACACTTTCACAGCTTTCATCAGCGTACCAGGTAATATTCTAACACTTTCACAGCTTTCACATATATTTAGCAGTGCATGGTTGCGGAATGTACACATATCGCATGCCCATTGTTCCAGTTGTTCATCTTCGTCATCGTCATCATCAGCACCCCCGGTTGCTTCAGAATCAGAATAAATTTCTTCATCATGGAGGTACGGACCATGATGAAAACATTGATGTGTTTCTGGCAATAATATCGATTGACTACCGATTGAAGTTGACAAATGGTTATGATGTGGAGCGGACGGGCGGGGTGTTGAAGGATTACTGTGATGTTGTATAAAATCTAGACTAGTCTGATGCGATGGCGATTGTGGCCGTGTTGCAGGGGGTCTATTGAACCTTTGTCGTGGGAATGATTGAGATTGTGTTGTTAGTTGTTGATGTTGTGAGAAGTAAGAATTATTATCACCCGAACCTTTAAGGAAACATTTTAGACGAATAAATTTTAACTTTTAATTTTGGATCACAAACAAACTTACATCGCCGCACATTTTCAATTTCATTGAGCATTGCCTGACACTCTATTCTTAACCTTTTTACGTCATTTTCAAGCATTTCAGAGAATCCTGGCTCAACCGGTTCAGTTAATACATTGATTTCTTCTTTCACTTGATTTAAACGTCTCTTATTCTCACGTAAGACGGCCGCCAACTTATCACGTTTCTTCTTTTGCCGTTGCAAAACCTCAGCAAGGAAATCTAAGAATTAATTTTTTATTACATTTACAGTTTATTTAGACTAAAGAAATTTATTTATTAGATTTAAAAAGAATTTATAAATTTAGAAGAAAATATTTTTCTTACAAAAACAAATGAAAACGTTACAATTGTGGTTATAATGCATGTAATGCTCCGAAATTTGGGAGTGGCTTTTACTCATATGAACTCAAATATCTATAAACCTTTTCTACCTGGTCTAGTTTTCGAGATACCAATCAAATATAAATGCTTCTAACAAGAGGGAACATATTTATTCCTTTTTTTTGCCAATTGGCCAAAGTCGCAAAAAAGCAGATAGATGTATGTTAGCATAGCCCTGGCTCACGAAAATGTCAAACTTTAGCCTTCAATTTTAATTTTCATTTACATTCAATTTACTTTAATAAATGTTAACGTGTTCTTCATCCATGTACAAATAAATTAGAAAATTAATTTGAATTGATTGGATTAAATTAAAAATTAATTAACTGTGTGCGAACGTAATAGCAAACCGATCGGAATCACTTTTGCTTTCCGAAACGATTGCGGCCAAAACACGTTGCCCTCAATAAAAAAAGCAAGACGTACAAATGGTCAGACATGCTTAGAGCAATTCAGAAAGTAATTCTGAATTGAATGGTATAATATAAGGCGTATCTATCTCAAGTTCTTCTAATTGTTGCATACCTTCACACGAATTTAGTATATTCTGGTAGCAAAAAATTTTTTCTGACTTCCGTAACGTATTTTAAATATTTCGTAGATTTTATTTTTTTAATTGGCAATACTGTCGCGACGCTTGGCAACACGGATACAAGATAAGATGATAAGATGCACTGATTTTTGTTCAATCAACATCTATATCGATGGGAAAAAGTGTGTACAAATGACTTATTAATGTCGTCTAAAAACACTTAGCTAAATAGGGAATGCGATTCGCTGCCCTCTTAATACAAAGTAATCTGCGTATGTATCGCGTATGTATGTAGAGATAAGGTTCTGAATAAGTGTAGTCCTATCCGTGCATCCTTTTGTAGTCTCCTATTGAAAGCTTTTAATAAGAAAACATCTGAAATGTCATATAAAAGACTCCTCAGCTAATGGCGACAGCTCAACAGCTATAATGACATCGCAAGCATAAACGCAATAATCTAATCGACAAAGTGTCGGTGTCACGCCATTATTAAAATATTTTGTAACTTGTACAAATTTGATTTCATTTGGAAAGTTTTGTAAAAAATGTTTTTTTTTTAATTGCACAAATCATGTGAGCGAAGCATATGAAACGACGAACTCACCATCTTCTGCTTGTTGTGGAGGTTGGCACATTTCCTCGCTTCTTTGGATGTCACCACGAGTTTCTTCGCTTTTTTTCTTGTTAACCGAACAATTGTGAAATTGCTGGTGCTGTTGTTGTTGTTGTTGTTGTTGCAATAAGTGTTGTTGTTGCTGTTGTAATAACAGTTGCTGCTGTAATTGTTGCTGTTTATCAAATAAATAATTAACGATAGTGTTGGCAATAAGTTGATCCTAAATAACATTTACCTGATTTTGAGGTGTTCGAGGACTTAATCGACTTGCCCGAAAAACGCTTCCTTCGTCCGTCACAGTTATGTGGAAATTCTTTTGACATCGACGCCTAGCATCGTAGGATGTACTGGAATAAGTGAGGCCACTACCGGTGGTACCCGACAAACCAGGACCCGCAGATATATCAATGGTGGAGGGCTGCGGTACAGTGTTACTTTCACTATCGCCGCTTACAGTAGGCTGACGTAATGTTAGATTAACAGAAGTAAAACTCCTCGGAGTATGTGTAAAACAGTCCGCACTATTACCAATAGTGCAATCCGAGTTAGTAGGTGTTTTAGTGTTTGCTGTTGTTGCGGAGGTAGTAATAAAAAAGTCACGCGAGTACGGTGGCTCTGGCTGCAAATTAATGACTGAACGATGTCGTATAGGCGATTTGTTTGCGTTTAATTGTCGCAGGTGGTGAGTTGGCGTAGTTTGTTGTGTTGGTGGCGGTGTCGGGGATGGCGTTGATAAAGATACATTTACAGAGAGTTCTGCTTCGGATAATGGACTGTTAAGATTTAACGATACATTCCCGTTGTTGTTTATAAGAGGGTGTTGGTGAAATTGCTTGATATTATTGCTGATGTTTGACGGTTTGGGTGCGATAGGGGGTAGAGGAGCTTTGCGCAAGGGTCTTGCGTTAGTGGTTGATGGCTGCAAGTTTTTATGACGTTGTTGTTGAAATTGCTGCTGCAATTGTATATTTAATAGTTGACGTTGTTCTTGCTGCTGCCGCAATTGTTGCTGGTCGCTATTTAAGTTCAGTGTTGTCGGTCTTATCCGCGGCGGAAGAGGTAATTCCTCCATGTGATTAGAAGTCGCTGCCGGGCAATCCTGATTGCTAACAAAATCCAATATTTTGCTCGGCGATCCAACATTTTTACTTAAGTTTGTCTGACCATCTTTCATGTCAGCTGATGCAATATTATCATTACCGTGATTATTGGTAGCTTTTAAAGCTTTCTCTTTATCTACTTTATTTTTGGTTATCTGTACATTTTTAGGGAGTTTTTTCAATGGCAGCGATGGTGGTGGCGGTGGTGGAGGAAATGGTGGTTGTAGGGGAGCAGGTCTTATCGGTTTTAATGGTTTTACGGGCGGTTTTTGCAATGTCTGCGGTTTTTGTTGCACTGCAGGTCTCGACGGACTATGCGCTGACGTCGTTGTACTGTTAGCGATGGACGGATGTAAAACTTTGGCTGGATATGTTTGCGCCGGAATCGGATTTAATTCCAATTCCTGCCGTAACATTTGAATGCAATTTTCTCGCTGATGGCAATTCTCATTCACACATTGCGCCACAACGGTATCGGGAAGTGTGGGGAACTCTTGTTTCATTTCATGAAATAAGTGCATAATGGCGATATTTCGACAATTGCAGTTTGTCGCAACTTTCGATGGTTGAGGAGAACAACTCTTACTTTCACCGGCAACACTCAACGCTAGTGATGGCAAATTGTTTTCGTTGCTATCACTGCTATTGCTATTACTATTGTTATTTGGGGAGGATACAAATTTCACTAGATTTCCTGGCGGCTTTGGTGGTTTAGCCGCCATTTTTGGCCATCATTTAATAAAATCACAAACCTAAAAAAAGAATATCATAAATATTAAATAAAATAGTTATTTAATAAAAAGCTCTTCATGTGTTTGCGGAAAGTGTGTTGGATTGTGCGCTGTTAGTAAATTTTAAATATGAAATGACAAAAGTATGCCGTGTTATAAATTTTGTGTGGAATATTTACTCTCGTAATCTCTCGACAAATTGCGCTTGGGAAGCTTAAAAAGACTATATTCATTCAAGTGTAAGTGTCGCTCGTCAAAAAATTAATTGTTGCAAAAACTAAGTAGGAAAATCGAAGAAGGAGAAGGATTGAAGACGGAGGCTCCTGTAAGCATCATGCCTACGATAGATCGTAATCAAGCTTAAGTTGGAACACATAGCGAATGCTTGTCTACACAATAGTGCTCGTATCCTTAAAGACTTTCCAAACTTCATGGCAATTTCAATATATTTCATATATAGTTCCAATAGACTAATGCTTCCTACCCATAACGAATGTTAGTCTACACAACCGTGCTCGTCCCCTCAATGACCTTTCAAATTTCATGGCAATTCCAAGACATTTCACATATAGTTCCAATAGACTAATTAATGCTTCCATTGCTAAAGAGATGATTTTCGCTGATGTTGGATAAATTAAAGGTTTGATCAAAGTGAATTCATCTCCTCGTCTTTTATGGGATCCAGTTTATGATAGAACTGTTTTGCAAACTAGAATACGTACGCAGTGACTTACATGTGTTACGCACCATTGCACCATTGAGTATTGAGAGCTTATTTTATGTAGAAACACACCCGCACACGTTGCATTTGTTCAGTAACTATAGAGGTTTATCTTAAAGTTTTAAATTTTGCTACTTATCCCGAACTTTTTTATGTGAGTACGTTTTATCTTCATTTCTCGCTTTATAAATACATAACTTTTGAGAAGAAAATCCACAAAATTTATGATTAAATGGTTCGCAGTCAATCGCATTTATCTCACTTAGAAAAATGTTAAATCTTCATATGACAAGTAAAGCAAGTTTCAAAGCTTTGCACTTCTAATTACTGTTTTTCCTCTATCACTAACGCTAGAATTTTATTTCTTAACCTTAAGCAGTAAATAAATGAAAACGTACATAATTAACAAATTAATTTGCTGAATTAGTGTCAGAAAGATCTGATCGAGAGTCACACGCGAGACATAGGATGGTTTTGACCGAATCTTTTATACCCATTATCGAAATAAATTTTCATACTCTATAATATGGAGTGGACGTGTCTGATTTTTTCTATTTACAAAATAAAAGTATTTGTTGCATCGACGTGTGGGCGTTATAGGCGTGTCCTTGGAAAGGTTTCAATCACTTCCAAAATCTTTTGCAAGTTTGTAGTGATATCTTCATTTTAACTAACGGTAGAATCGTTACCACAGATACTACACAGCTGCGCAGCAGGACGGAGGGACATGGTTAAATAAATTTAGAATTTGATGCTGATTAAGAATATATATACTCTGTGGGGTCTCTGATGCTTCTTTCTGGGCGTTGCAAACGTTTTGACAAAATGAGTATACCTCCCGTCTTTCAGTGCTAGGTATAAAAGTCTATTGCCTATTTCCTAATACGGTAATCTCCTTTCAACCATATATTTACACATGTTCATACATGTGTTAGCCGCATTAAAAAGATTTCCTGTTAAGCAAATCGTCTTATTTTTCGAATTTAGAAGAAAAGAAAAAAAACACTAATCATTAATGTGTAAAGAATTTTCATATGTACCCAGAAATGAAAAAAACACATATGAAAATAAATGACAACTGAATTTAAAAATATTTATGACGCGGCAATAACAACAATAATGTTTCATATCAAGAGAAGAAGATAATATTAATATAATTGAAACAAATCCCTTTATATATGTATTTGTAATTTGGGAAATTGTAATACATTTTCTCAACGCAAATATAAAAATTAAAAATTCTACGAAAAACAATTTTACAATTTCTATAAACAAATATCCATAAGTCTTACGGAGGGCGTTTAAAATTTTTCATCGTTTGAATGATTTCTTTAACAAGCTTGATATGTCAAATCATATATACTCTGCAGTGGATCGGTATAGTTATTGGTAAAGACATCCCCTTTCAAAGCTGATGAAGAAGTACGTATAGTGCTTTAGCTATGCAACGGCAAGAGCGTCATTTATGGAAGAGTAGACTTCTCTGGGCTCAACATGGCATTGCACTGCTCTAATAAAACAACAAAGGCAATCGAAAATTGTGAAGCTCTTCGATTTTCAAAAAAGAGTGTACCATGATAAGGGGAATAATATTCTTTATCTAGAACGTATTTCTAACACCTTGTGGGCCTTCTTTTGTTTGCCGAACCCATCTCAACAATTCTCACCATTTTCACCGCGATAACCGATAATACTCGTGCCTATCTTCGTATTGATCTTTACTGCATTTCTGGAGGACAAAAACAATGCAAACAAAATGTAGTTTTTTTCATAAGAATAACCTACGTTGTTTTCTCTTTTTTTTAATTAATTGTGGTTAGATTCTTTTCAATTTTTTTTTTTTTTGCCATTTCAATTTGTCAGATATTGCGGGATATTATCAAGTCGACTTTAGCCAGTAATGGTAGGTAGCAGGTAGGTGAAAGGGCAAGGCTTAATCCCTCAATATACCAGCGAATTTAAGTTTCCATTCGATTCAATTTTGATTCAACGTCAATGCGATTTCAATTCAATGCCAATTCAATTTCAATACAAAATCAACTCAATATCAATACAATTACATTAATTTCAATTCGATTTCAGTTTAATTTCATTTCAAAATCAACTCAATATAAATTTCTATCCAATTTCAATTGGATATCAATTTAATTTTCATTCAGTTCAATTCAATTTCATTTCAATGCCGATATCAATTCGATATTAGTGCGATTTCATCTCAAAAACAAGTTGAATTGTATTCAAAATAGTTTGATTTTCATTTCAAAATCATTTCAATATCAATTTTAATCCAATGTCAATTGGATATCGTTTCAATTCAATTTTATTGCAATATTGATTCAATACCAATTTAATATCATTTCGATTTGACTCCAATTTCAATTCTGTTTCACTTCAAAAGCAATTCCATATCAATTTTAATCCAATTTCAATTCGATTTCAATTCCAGTTTATTTCAAAATCAATGCAATATCAAAATCGATATCAATGCGGTTGCATTTCAAAACCATTTCAATATGAATGCGATTTCATCTCAAAAACAAGTTCAATTTCATTTAAAAACGTTTCATTTCAATTTCAATTTTAATCCAATTTCAATTGGAAGTCAATTCAAATCAATTCAATTTCGTTTCAATATCGATTCAATACCAATTTAATATCAATTCAATTTGACTCTAATTTCAATTCGATTTCATTCCAAAAAGAGTTGAATATCAATCGATTTCAGGTCCAGTTTAAGCAATGCAATATCGAAATTCGATATCAATATGATTTCATATGAATGTTAATCCAATATTAACTGGATATCAGTTCTATTTTAATTCAGTATTGGTTCAATTCAATTTCATTTCAATATCACCTCACTTCAATACCAATTTAATATTAAATTCGATTTTACGCCAGTTTGGATTTCAATGCGATTTCATCCCAAAAACATGTTCAATTTCATTTCAAAATCATTTCAATATCAATCTTAATCCAATGCCAATTAGATATCGGTTCAATTCAATTTCGTTTCAATATCGATTCAATACCAATTTAATATCAATTCAATTTGGCTCCAAATTTCAATTCGATTTCAGTTCCAGTTTATTTCAATTCAATTCTAGGCCTAAATTATCAGTAATTTCTCCTTCTCGGAATCTAATTATTCTTCGGATTAGCTTGCGGCATATTTCTGACACAAAATTTTCAAAATTGAATGTCATTTCCATGGAATGGCGTACTTTACTACGAACAGAAAACAATCCTACACATATTCAGAATCATCGAACAATAAGTGCGCGATCGTGTACTTCTCTAAAACAATAGACTTCCATCCCTAGCAAATTGTTGTTCTTACATGTGGATACGAAATGAAATATTTGGTAAAAATTTTAAACAATTTCAAGCATTTATACAAAAACTGAAAAGCAAACAAATATTTGAATGTAAATACATTTTAATATTTTCAGCACATTTGATGCATAAATGGGAAATTGTTGTTGTTGTTGTTATTATTATGGATCCGAATGGAAATGTTTATATTATTTTCAATATGGCACAAAAAAAAGAGCAAAACTTACATTTTTTTTTTATCTCATAATAATAGGCAAACGATATGGATGTTGTAGTGAAATGTGTATGTGAAACAAAAATTTTGTTTTTTTTCTATTTTTAAAAGTCAATATTGCATCAAAGTTGTTAAGGAGGAGCACTTGTAATATTCCGCTATCAATCGATAAGATTAAAACAAATGTAAGTGTAAAACTAAGTAACTAATGACGTCGAAGCGCAAAACTTTTTATTTTGATTAATTTTTTTTTTCTCGGAACAATCGTCGATCAATGTCCACTGTCTTATAGAATGTAATGAAATTTAACACATAAACAGCTTTACTTGCACATCTGTTTTATTGCAAAGTAAAAGAAAAAAAAAAAAGAAAAAAATTAAGAAACTTTATAATTGTTTAAATTATTTGGCGCGCCGTTGTTAACGTTTTAAACACTCTTAGAAAACTAAGAGAATACTTGAATAATTAACATTTTAATGTTTGTCTTTTCTGGCAAAGGCATGCAAACGTTTTCGCAAAAGTAAAGCCAAATAAATAAACCAAGAAAATAAAAAACGTTGATAAGGAAATTTTTTTTTGGACACTCTTGTTACCCCAGCACGTTCTCCGATTTAAAATCAATTAAATGCTTGCAAGGTAGACTAAATGAACAGCTGTTTTCTTTCAATTGTGGGGGTGTGTGTTCGCGGCATTTTTATACAGAATTTTTTTCACCTCTCCTTCAATACTTTCATATCGGGTGTAATATGTTATATCTCAAGGGTGTGATACGAATTTATCTAGCAAAGATACCTACCATCTGTCGTAACCGAGCTCCGTTAAACGACCTAACAGGACACTGTTAGCCTAGAACCCGTAAAATATCTCTTCGGACATATCCCGAATTAATATGAAAATGCCTTTCAAACAAGCTGAGCTTCAGAATTCAAATTCTGCTTTTAGTAAGCATTTTTATCATTCTTTTGAAATTGGGAATTGGAAAATGTCGCCTAGATTCACCTATACCACGTGAATCTATATAAAAACTTTTAAGTAACTTTTTGTCTATTAAATCCTCCCTATCTGCCTGAATACCAAACTACGCACTTTATTATTTTTAGGGCCAATCTCAAGTGGCACTTAAAGACGATCGGAGGTTGTAAACACATGCACTCTAGTACAAGAGTGCATTGTACTTGCAGGAAAACAATACTCTATGCTTGGTGTGAGCAGAACATTGTTAATGGGTTTAGCTGATTGTTAATAGCCGCTAAAGTGTGGTGAAACGGTTAATACCAAACATTATGTAACATTTGAAAGAGTGTGTCTGTATGTCCTCACAGTCTGCCTGAATATAGAATAGGTGTTTAGGGCTGCACTTAAGTGTCACCCCGGAAATTGTAAACCCGGATGCCCGTGTCTTTGCTGAGCTAGTTAGTTCGAGAGATATGAGGAGATTTTAAATATTGGTCTCAGTCGATTACCTCTAAAATAAATACACGTGCTCTAGCCTTACAGGAGTAAAATGACGAACGAAACCTCGTTACCGAACGGGCAGATAATAAGCCCTGGACCATTCTGCACCCTCTCCTATCCATGGTCTCCTTCAGCCAAGGATTTCTAATGGCGAACCCACAATTTTGAATTTCTTTAGCTCATTCGAAAGATATTTCCATATAGATTCAGGTGATACACGCCTTCTAGCCGGGCTAGAGTCCCAAATTTAAGTGTTTTTAGGATTAGGAAAAATAGTTTCTAAAGGCAGAATTTGAATATGTTTAGCTTTTTTGACAGATGTTTTCATATAGATTCATAAGGTGTTCAAAAACATATTTTGCATTTTTCAATTTAAATAGAATGGGCTTCCAAATCCAACTGCATCTTAATCTCAACTGCATAACAGAGCTTTGTTAGGCTGTTTATGGAGCTGTGTTAAGACAGATGGTAAGTATCTTAGCTAGTTAAACTCGAATTTATCTTTACAACCCTTTTATACCTTTATTTTTTGAATAACATCCAAGATAATGCCTTCAATAATTTCAAATTGCATTGTTGAACTACCGATATCTCCCCCCCCCCCCCCTTCATCCTCTCCAGGCCTTAAAAAAAAAACTATCGATATCTCCCCACTCTGCATAATTTAATATGTTATTTCTATCGCTTATGTTCTCAAAAAACGCTTGGACCATCTATCTTTTTTGGTTCTCTAGTTGCTATTGAATTTCTAATTAAACGGATGATGTCCACATTAACCGAAAAATCAGAAAGATTCTCACAGATCAATTTCTAATTGCGAGAAAGCTGAAAGAACCCTCGAATATCTTATTGAAAGAGATTAAATCTAAAAATAGGTCTAAATCTTACGCTATTATCCCCCAGCAGCAAGACTGAAAGAATTTCGAAAAAAAAAATCAGAAATTTCATGGAATTTTCGTTATTTGAAATGATCTCAACCGGCTAGCAAGTGCCCACACATTTACATGTGAGTGTTGAACGTTTAGTCGTCGTGACGATGAGATGAAAAGATTCATTTTAAATGAAGCTCAGGAGGTTGACAAAATAGCCCACAAAATGCAGCCAAGCTAGCCGGGGATTCGTTTAAAAATATACACGAGATGTGCAACATGATATATAACTGATCTATCTGGCAATAAAATATCGTATCGCTCCGATTGCCCTGAATATCTACGCAGAGTATTAACATGTTTTCAAACTTGACTTGACTTCAAAGTTCGGCTTTTTATCTAAATTTTTAAACTCACTCTACAAGCGATCATATATTGAATATCGGGCAAAATCGGACGTTGTGCAAACGTGTTTCTTTGAAAATATCATAAATGTTTACATTGAGAAAGTATTTATGAATTTAATTTCAGAAATTTTATGTCGAATTACATTAAAATGTGTGTGGGTGTGCACAAGTGAAAATTGGAAGAATTTTAAGCAAGTTAGCGGTAATTGTCTGCGCTAATGATATGAAAAAATATATATATTTTGACATACTTTAAGTATACAAATTAGATCCGACTCGTAGATAGTTAGGAAGAAGAGCTAAGATTTTATCAGTAATAATACAGTGATCAGTAATTTCCGGGATTTCCCACTTCTTTTAGAGCGACTTCTCAAGATCCTGAAAATATGCTACAGTTGCTGCAATCACGTGAGTATTTGACCTAATTGTTTTCCTCTGAAGTAATTCCTTGACATTTGCAAACCTTTGTATTTTGGGGATAGATTTAGAGAATTTAGTGTTTCGGTCAACAATTCGAACAGCAGTTCATGCAATTTTGCCATTGTAGCCATTGTAGCTTGTGACATGGTTTCCCTTTTCTGTTCCTGTCCTTGTATTCATGCAAGATAACACTTAAACCTCCACTTGATATTCTTAGCATGTCAGACATCTGTTGCAACTTCACCTTTTTATAATCAAGCATAATTTTTACGATTTTTTTTGATTCTTTCTGGCGAAACCACCCCCTTGGGCGCTTACGACCTGATTTACATACAATAAATCACCTTCGAAAAGAGGAAAAGACTCGCCACAAGACTTTTCTAGTTTTCTAGTTTGAAGATTTTTCAAAAGCCAGCGTTTTGTCTACAAGCGAAATACGGATTTCTCCACTATTTTGAAAAGAACATAAGTGTAGTTACCAAAAACACTGTAACTCGGGAGCAACTGACGAAAATTTTCAACATGGACATTCGCTTAGGCGCAACATTTATGTGGCAGTGTCCGATGACCGATGTGGTTATCACTTATGTTCCTATGTCTTGGCGAATAATTTAATTTATGAATTTTTTATAGAACACAAACGCGGCTTCATTATGTTCAGAATCGACGGGTTACATCTGAAAAATTCACAAATTTTTCAGAAAATCAATATTTTTAATCGCTAAATAAAACTTTTGGACGTTCTACGCGGGTCCCAGGTTCGAGGTGAATGATATCGAAGTGGGTGAATTACTTCTCTTGATATGCTGTGAAATCACTGACACCATGCCTTTCACTTTCAAAATGCTGTACAGTCGTTACCGTCTGCCCACTTTTAAAATAAGTTTAAGGGAGTAAAGATAATTTCGAATTTACCAACTCTCTGTTAAGTAGTTATGATCAAAATATGATTGGATTCGGAGGCATACTCCGCACCAATTAGGAAACGAAACTGTGAACATCTCATGAATCTTTCAAACAAGCTAAAAGAACTGAAATTCCGCTTTTCGAAACAATTAAACCAACTGACCATGAAAAGACACTCAAATCTAAGAACACCGTGCAGCCAAGTCAGAAAATCCCATCGATATTCATTTACATCACGTGAATGAATTTGTATGAAAATATCTTTTATATTTTTATTAAAATCTATTGTTGTTGCATTGTCAATAAAAGTCGGATAATAACTAGCGTAGGATACTCTACACGTGCACAACAGTCAAAAAAAAAAACAATAAAAAACTTGTTCCGTAAATGTCTCTGAAAGGAAATATTGCTGGTTAGAGAAAATGCTTGACGTATGGTAGCACTGTACGAGTTAATTGCTGAGCATGAATGTGTTTCTTTGCAGAAGTGTAAGCCATACCTCTCCTCACATACACAATCGTGCAAATATTCGGAATATATGAACATTTACAGTTAACATATTACAAATGCTACATGAAAATGCACTGAACATACCGAAGACTAACATAGTGAGTATAATGAGATACGAAAAAATTATACAGACACATGACGGTAATGAAAGAATTTACTACAAACATTTGCCGATTTTTCCACTCGTCAGAGAAGATATATTCGTTTTATCCAATGTTTAGAAACAAAAGTAACTCGCACTAGAACGTACACTATTTGTTATTAAAGTGAACATCCCAATCGAATTAGTTTTGATTGACGAAGATTACATTTTGGATTGGGGCATATAAAAAGTCTCCGCGGTTTTTTTCGCCCATATATTGGGCAGCACCCACCTGAATGCCTCTCCTTTTTACTATAAAAAATGTAAAAGCGCTGCAAAAAAAAAAAAATTTTGCGAAGTGTACAGTAGAAATGCTGAAGTGAACAAAGCATCCAGTGGAGGTTTGCTCGATTCCGTTCAGGAAATTTCAATGGCAAGGATGCATCGCGCTCTACTCGATTAAAATTTACAACTGGTAGGCAAGACCGGCGCACAAACTGTCAGGAAAAAGCACAGGCACTAAGCATGAACCGCATGATAGTTTGGAATCATTTGAAAAGAACAGGCTGCAAAGAGAAGCTTGAAGTTGCGGGAAAAACCGCGGAGACTTTTTATATGATCCACTGTCAATTAGAATATCGAAATCAATCTATAAAATTCTATAATTTGTAAAAAAAATCGAATTCTCAGGGTTTGTTAAAATATAGAATATCTTTTTTAGGAATATTTATATATGTTGTACTGAGCCTGTGAGGGATGTCTCAAGCAATATATAGAAAAAACAAAAATACATTTTTCAACGATTTTAATATATTTATTTTATTTGGTCAATTTTAGATAAATATAGCTTTTGCTTAGCTTGTTTTGTATATCATATAATCCTAACGTTGAATAAAAAAACAAAAAAAAAAAAATAATAATAATAATAATAATAATTAAAAAGAAACCATTAAAAACTGCCCATAAAGCTGTTACAGAAGATTGTTGTTTATGCCCACTTATACAATTTCGACATACAAAGAGATACTCGGCTATATACAAATATATACGTAAACAAACAACCTTCACAATTAGCCAGAATCATGCTGTCGGCAAGTATTGTCTCTATTTGCTTTCTTTTACTTGCTTTTTACCGTATCGTACAACGGGGGAGAGATTTACGTCAAAAGAATTAAAATAAAATCGTATTTGCAGATTATGAGTTATGTGGCAGGCGAAGAGAGAAATGTTGTGTGAGAAAGAAGAAGCACATTTAAAAAAAAAAAAAAAACAAAAAAAATTTAATAAATAAATAAATAATAAAAATAAAAAAAAAAAGACTGTTTTCGTTTCAATTCATTCGCAACGCATGTTGCCAAAAATTCAATAAAAATGTTTTCAGCCATGTGTAAGCATAAAAGGTGGTCGCTATTTTAAGGCATATACACCGCTATACAAAGTAGTCAAAATTTAATAAAAATAATATATTTAACAATTTCTTAAATACACAATAAATAATAAGCTTTGAATGAAAAACAATTTTTCTTTTGCCTACGACACGGCACCCACCAACTAAATTGATGCTTAATAGGATATGAAAGAAAGACAAGAAAAAAAAAAAAAATCAATAAAATCAAAAAAAAAACCAAACGGCTCAGACCGTTTACTGTGATGCCCAACGCCTGCTAGCTTTTAATTAGAAACTTTTCCATTTTTGCGAAAATTACCCCCAAACCTAGGTTTCAGTTAACCTAGGCAAGGTAACTTAATGTAAAATAAGCTAGAGAAGCAACTTTGTCGACACACTTTTAAGAGCAAGCAATCGTGAGGTGTGCAAGAATAACTTTCAAGTTTCTTGACGTGCGCGTTGTAAAATAAGGAAGGCGGTCATTACTACAATGATTGTTGGTCTTCATCGTTATTACGAGCGCGTATTCTATATATGTTTCAAGCTAACCAATAAATTTATTATGCTTTGTAGAGCCTATAGGAAAAGAACAAAAATCAACAACTGGTAGGTATCAACAGATTCAGTTGACTAAAATTTCTTCTTTTTTTTTTCTTTTCAAATGTGGGCTCATTTCAGTTCTATACTGAATTTTATACCGAATCAGTAGGTGTTATGAACTTGTGTGGAAAGGGGAAATGTCTTTCAATAAATTATGATCTCGATATTGCGTCTATGCATAAAAGCCGTACCGAGATAACGAGCAACTATCAAAGACAAAATATTTAGCAAGCATCCAGCATCATCCATCCCACGATTAATTCTCCAATATTAAGGTTAGTTCAATATTGAAATTACATCCGATTGTTGTGATCATTTTCAAAGCAGAAAAATGAGCAAAAGCATAAGTCTTCGAATTTCAGAACCTTCTTTCATTCCTCTCTCTCCTCATTATATGTACTTTTGTAACTTGTAAGTCTGGAAGAGGGCATACGTCTGGTCATCGTAGTTGAAACTTTCCTTTGAAAAAAGCAGAATTTGATCACTAAGCATCTTGGAGATGGAATCGTTTCTAATGAAATCGATTCGCGCTTTCGGTTACCGCGCTTTCTTCGTGTCCGAAATACACGTTGTAATGTGTTCGAGGCAAGTTTTAAGAAACTTTGGGGCCTGGAATGAATACTGATATGCAAAATACCTCTTTTTTTTTGTTTTACGTGCCTTTGTCTTATATTCCTCACACTAGATTTTTAGCACTGCCTTCTGGATAGTCTAAGCTTTATTTACAAAATTGGAGAACTATTTACAGAAAATTTTTTATAAAGTTTAGAATGAATCTGCTTACAAAGTCGACAGTTTTAGTATTTCGGAAACAACTCTTCACACTTAGGACACTTGATCAATTCTCCTCTTCAAAGCCCACAATTCAACTCTCTTTGCCTTTAGCAAGTCCGTTTGAAAACAAATCACTCAATTCGTACCACATTCAGTCATTCTGCTATTTTTGCTAATCTTCTCATCAATCGCTAGCTACCTCTAAGGCGCCCGGCATTAAATATCTAAATTTGCTTTTATTATTCTTCAATGATTATATCATTTTCGGCAAAATTTGGTGAGTAATCGAGTGATTTTCGTAACAACACTTTCTCGATGCAAATTTCAGTTTTTATCTCATATGAGGTACTTTCCCGCGATAAAATTAAGCACAGACGCAATATATGATGGGGACCAAAAAAAAAAAAAAATTGTTGTATATATTTGCGAATATGCGAATGATATTTACGTATATATACGTACATCAAATTGATTCAAAAATAAAGTAAAGACAATATATGAGTAAAAAGCAGTCTAATAAATATCGTTCATATGCACAATTTTTGAATTCAAATTTTTATACAATTTCTGAAACATTCTGAAATGTATTACAAATTAAAGCATCACACAATAGCTATGTACCCATTATAATTTTAATTTCTATATAGTGTAGAATAATATATGTTTGAGTTAATTTTTTCCATACCACTGTTGATGGTGTCGTATATTTTGTCACACTCTTCACTGTTGTAGACAGCGCCTATCAATCAGCAGCTTGTTACGACCTTGCCTTCAAGCGAACATAAGCCGGCAGACAGACGGGCATACTTAATTATTACAGAAAAGATCGACGACGCCTACGTAATATTATAGTGTATCAAAATTTAATTTTTTTTTCAAATACCTTTACAACGCGCAAAAGCAAGCTTGAAAAATCCCAGAAAATTCCGAATGCATCTAAGCATGTCCGTCAGTCCGTTTCTCTGTCCATCTGCCCTATCCTGCCTGCGCAACTATGCGCAAAAATATCGCTTGCATATTTGAAAACGTCCCAAGCCGGACGCGCCTATAACGCCACAAAAATTGAGAACTCCTTTACTTTCCGTATCTTTTGCTCATTACTCGTGAATTAAACTAAACACACAATAAAAATTTCCACCCGACACTGTAAGGTATAAAAATTTAGTTTTTTGTTCTTTTTTAGTCTTTTTAAGGGTATAAAAGATTCAGCCACACCCAAATATATTTTTCTTACTAGTTTTCAAATCGAGTTCTCAATGCAATGGACCGATGATTGCTGAATTTTAGAAAATTTACAGAAAATTTTTATCGTTTCATATCAGACAATTATAACCTTTTCTTTTCTATGAGATTTTATGTATTAGGTGTATGCAGAAATTTTGATCAGCAACTTCTACAGATAAAAATTATAACGAAACATGTTATACCAGCGTACATAACGGTTGAATTCGGTGGTTTTGACCTTCGGCCTGAAGAACGAAGAAAGTTCGAAGACAATGAGTTGCAAGACTTATTGGACGAAACCCCAGCTCAAACTGTCAAAGAACGTTCGAACAGCTAAGTCTTTGATGAATCAACAGTTCCCCTCCCCCCCTCCCCTTCCCTTCACTAGCAGGGAAAATGGCTATCACACGAATTAACTGAAAATACCGTTTCGAACCCTTCCAACACGGAAGTTTCATTGATTGCCAGGTAAAAAAGAGGAGTTTTTGGTGGCGTATTGTGACTGGCGATGAAAAGTGGATCTACTACGACAATCCCAAACGCAAATAGTAATGGGTTTTTCGAAGAGAACCATCCTCATCGACACCGAAGTGGAATATTCATGACCATAACGTTTTGCTGTGCATATGGTGAGATCAACAAGGTGCAGTGTGTTACGAGCTACTAGAACCAATTAGAACAAACTTCTACCAACGTCAATTGAACAAATTAACGCAAACATTGTTGCAAAAACCAAACCAGCAATAGCGGCTAAAATGGCTACCATACCAATTGACTGAAAATGCTGTTTTAGCCACTTGTTGCAAGAGTTGTCCAGGACACCCTGTTGCAGCTCGAATTGGAAATTCTGCCACGCCCTGGAGATGTGTGAAAATGAACCGATAACTGGATCGATTGGCCAAACCCACATCGTTCTCTCGACATAAACATGGGAAAACGTTGTAGAAAATGTTGAAAAGTATTTTTATTCTAGCAATAAAGAACTTTTTTAAGTGCAAAAATGATCAAAACTTTTGCAAACACCTAATTGCTTCAGAATTGTAAACTCATTGGTAAACACCTGTATATTAAATAAATCTTTCCATTTTCCATATCGCTAAGGAAAAAACACCCTATTTTTAGTGTACATAAGGGAAGGTGACTGTGACTACCCCTTGAATTTAAGCTAATTATAACGTGCAATTTAATTAAGTACATTACAACATCCAGGAAGGATGGAGAAGTTACAAATGTGTTATTGCGACCGAATTTTGTACCGAATAGATAAACATGTTTAAGTGAAACAATAAATTTTTCACTTACTGATAATGAGATTTTATGGGTTACTTTGAAGAAAAATCGAATAGCATGTGACAGACGTAAAGGCAGAGAAGCCGACAGGTGAGTCTGTCTATTACAATTAAATACGGATAATGTGTGCGAATATTTATACCTTTGGCAAAATAACAAAATTGCACCTGGTCTTGCTTAAAAACATAAAAGAAAACCTCAAAGGCTTCATTACCAACAGATAACGTTAAAATAAATGAATAAAAACAAAAAAATTAATTAAAATAAAATTATAAAGAATCGATTCAAATTTATTAAATACGGTACTAATGTATACTAATGTATATGTTTATATAAAAACATCCAGATCCATATACAGTATATGCATATATCTACGTAGGATATATATTAGAAACATATATATATAAATATACATATATATACATATATACGGGCTCGAAAGCAAGCAAAACTAATGTTGGCAATCGATAGCGAATTGAGTGCTAGACCGGAAACAACACGTTCATATGTTTATATGCATATATTGTATTTCTAAATAATATTTTTACGTATGAACACCTTATTTTTAAAATGTTTGCATATCCGCTAAATTAAACACTAACTTTCACTTGCTTTTAGAATTCTTTCTTCGAGTAGATGGCAACAAATAAATAAAAAATGATTATAAGCAAAAAACAAGAATATTTTTAACAAACAATTATTTATAAATTATTTATAAAAACCAATCAATACGAAGCAAGGAAAAAGAGAAAAGAAAAGGAGAAAAAAACAAAAGAAAATGAGAAAAAAAAGAAAAACAAAAATGTGTAAATTCTGTTTATATTGTTTTACTTTATATGTGTTTGTGATTTTTTCTCACGCGCCATTACCACTTGAAAAAGGCGTTCTAAGGAATTTCGAACGTCAGTCAATCAACTAATAAGCTGACGTCATAAAATTTATATAAATTTCTTTCCAAATAATAATTATTTTGTAACAATTGAGAAAACTTACTTTACCTTATATATGCAATTTTGAAGATCTCTCTCAATCACTTATCACATCACATTGAATATGCCATTGAGTTGACTTAGTAACACTCTAATACAAATTCGTTGTTAACCAATGCGTTTATTTCCATCGATTTTTTACATCATTCCTTATTTGCTAAGAAGAATGTCAACACTTTCAAATATTGTTAATAAAGTCGATTTATCGGGTCGAGTCATAAGTAAGTTCCGTACTTTTATTATGTATTCGCCACTATTATGTACGACCTTCTCCCATCTTCCTTGCAGTTTATCAATTCCTTCCCTATAAGATGT
The DNA here is from genome assembly GCA_001077435.1 of Glossina morsitans morsitans. NCBI lineage: Eukaryota > Metazoa > Arthropoda > Insecta > Diptera > Glossinidae > Glossina > Glossina morsitans. The sequence goes on along the minus strand of CCAG010021505.1, from coordinate 100,302 downwards.
GATTGGTTTGGTTTGGAAGAAATTTTCAACAGCCTGACTAACTTCCTCTTTAGAATTGAAGGCTTCTCCATCCAAAAAGTTTTGTAAGGAACAGAAGATGTGGTAGTCTATGGTGGCAAGGTCTGGAGTGTAACGTGGGTGTAACAACGCAAACCATCTAAGCTCAGGAATTTTTTCTTGAGCCACCCTTGCTGTATGTGATCGCGCACTGCCGAGCAAAAAAAGGACAATTTTGCGATTGACGAGTGTAGGACGTTTTTATGCAGTTTCCCTTGCACTCTTTGCAGCTGCTGAACGTATCTACCCGCAGTAATCATCAACAATCTGTACTTCTTGACTCTCCATTTCAGAAGTTAAGCAAAACAGTTGAACGTAACATGCACCGCATAAAACAATTAACAGACGACTAAATTAATCCTCACCCATACAGGTGAAAACAAAAACTCGTTTCTTTCGGTGAGCTATAGTGAATAAATCTGAACAATAGATTCTACCTATCTGCATCGGAAGTTACTTATGACTCGACCTTATATTAGCTGTTCAAGGTATCCTTTATTACTTGATGAACTTGAAGAACAAATATCTTTGTACAGATAGCCACGCAGCTATAAAACTTGTAGCTTCGTTATGTAGGTAAAGCATTAGCACCTGCTTCCTTCTAACGTGAAATCTTAAACCTAGCAATTGTGCACGGTCTGTTTTTAATATAGTTTGCAACATTCCATGTAATTATAACCTACTTGAAATCCACAAAATTCACTTGCAATATGAAATGGATTAACAAAATAAATTTCTCAAGATGACGTAGAAAAAATCACAAACATGGGTAAGGAAAATAGTTAATTCCTTTTTAGCACCAGACCATATGTGATAACATTCGTCAATCTTATAACAGAAAAAACGCATTTCGACTAACATAGCATTAGTTCAGTTGGGACGACTTCTGCCGAACCTGTCACAATTCGTATAGATTTAGGTCTCTCAGACACCTGCCCTACTCTACTAACTAAATGCTGATTGTTGGACGAGACATTCTTCGATGCTCTGGCGCACCATCCCACTTTAATTGATATTAGCTGTCCGAACAATTTCGGTTTTCTTTCTAAACCTTTCTTACCTAACAGAATGTCTTCAGTATGTAAAAAGGACGCATTAGATCTATTCCAGTCATTTAGCTCATCTTCAAGAATGTAATTAACGTTTTGTTCTGCTTTATCAAATTTATAATTTAATTGTAACTTCACAAACATGCTAGAAGAAACGATAACATCGGCATCGTTATTTAGATCGATCAAAAATATTTTTTTATGATGCGTATAATAAATAATACAAATTAATATGCACTTTATTGTTATTCTTCTATATACGATTTTTAGATTGTTTACATTATATTGCTACATTTCTAGCACGATAAGTTTTTTGGCTCATATGCGATATGGTATATGCAACGCTCATCTGACGAAGTATCCGATTTTGATGAAAACATTTTTTCAAGCTTAACAGAAAATAAAAAGAAAAAAAAACCATCCAGGTCGTTTTGCGCCTACAATCACCTACACATCCTCGTCTCACATCTCTCGCGTAGCCTCATCTCTTTTAAATAAAAAATAACATATTGACCGACATTTGCGGGCGCGTTATCCAAATCATTTAGATATTAAAGATAAATTGAGCAAAAGTTTACTATTCCCTTAAATGGAAGACGTTTGATTATCATAAAATAAGAGAAGCATAAAACAAGGAACACAAAATACTTTTTTCTTTTATTTTAAATCGTACAAATCAACCTTAACGCTATTTAATGCAGTTTTGAATGATGTGACAATAATATATAAGCTAAAATGAAAGGGAAATTCCCAACGTCAATACTAAATCAAATAAGAATCACTAAATGCATAATACGAGCTATCAACAGAGAAAAACGCAATAAAATATTTATAATGCATACTTTTCAAATCTCGATATATATATTTATTGAAATACTACATTTATCAGAAAATATCTATTTTAAGTGAAAAACACTACGAATCATAGAAGAGAGCAAAATAAATATAGTTAAGGTGTCTCAGGGGAACAAGTGAGTATTAAGTTTAGTGAAGATACAGTGTTATAATGTATCTGTAGGATTTGTAAGGAGAGATGCAATTTACTAGTAAAGAAAAATACTAAAAAACAGGTGATTTCGTTAACGATAAATATTTTAGAGATGAACAAAGAGCAACGTTAGATGAAAATGTAAAACAAAGAAAATTGCATAAAAATAAGTATAAAAAGAAAACTTACCACAAAAAATCTTCGCAAATTCTTTTCAACACTTTAATTTCAGATATTAACGTTAGTTAAGAACAAATTTCTTTAACGAGAAATATCTTTTAAAATTGCTCTCTTTCTTTTTTATTCTACAGCAATTGCTTTTGGCTATGACGTTTTCTTTTCTTTTTTTTTTTACTTTTAAGGGTGATTAATTTTATCTTCTTCGCTTATCACACTATATATATAAGGCTTCACTTAACTTTTTTTTTGCACTTTTATAACCATTCTATTTCTGTTTTCACTTATATTATTGATTACAATTTTTATGATGAAATACCTTCTAAATAACGGCGTTAAATCCTTTTTGTACCGTCCTAATACCGAATAAGCAACAGGCAACAATCGTTCACTTTTGTTAATGATTGCCAACAGTCAAGCAGAAAATGAATCTTGTTGATTAACAAATAAAAACAGGATTTTTTTAAAGGGATTTACTATTTATTAAGGGATTTTAATTTCTATTTCTGAAGACTTTTTCATTGCGTAAAAAATTTTCCTTTATTCCACCTAATGAATATACAAGTATTTACAAAAATGTTACAAGAAATTTGCCAAAAATTATGAAAATATTTCAACTGAATCGAATTGTACAATCATTTTAACATCATATTTTTTTCTTTTTTGATTCTTACGTCGAGTAAAATAGAGGATTTTTTATTAGTTTTTAGCCTTTTATAAAAAATCAAGAAACAAATACTTTTCTGCCAACATTTAAGATAAATATTCCTCGGAAAAATTACTCTTGTATTTCTTAGTGTTACCACTTAGGGGACGCACACAATGAAGCGTTATTACTACTTTCGTCTTCGGACTTCATCTTTGCCGACTTTTTACAAATTTAATGGGAATTTACAAGCCATATGATTTTGGAAGCATACATACAAATAAAACAAAAAAAACAAAGCAGAGAAGAAATAAAAACATCGTAATATTTGAAATAATTTATCTAATTAGTGTTCACCTTACGCTAATGTACTAATGTTTTTTATGTTATATGATTTACAATTTGGGTTTCTCATTGGAAGTTAGCTCTATATCAAATCCCAACATGTTTGCTCTTTACACCATAAACTGATATCACGGCAACACTAACAACTCACACTTTACTTCTACATTGACATTATTATATTTTTTACTTTCATAAATAATATTGCAGTCGCACTTTTTTAAAATAAGTGGAGGTGAATCAGATTTAAATCCCGAATCTGGTCGGGCATCTGTACCCACTAAGCGGATTGAGGCCACACGATAACATTTTAATCAAAAGATAAAATGGATATGAATGGAAAAAATTTATTTAAAAGTGATCCTTTCCCAATTTTAATGTTCAATTATACAAAGCCTTCAATTTCAAAACAATCTCAGCCCGTTAGCTGCTTAAAGTGTGATATAATTTTCAGTTTTCCTTTAGGTAAGGAAGATTATTTGGGTCATTTGTTTCTGTCCCACCGTTTGGTTATAGCCGATGTGGAAGAAATAGCACTTCTAGAAGAATACCTGGAGTTTTGGCAAAAGGAATTCAAACACCATGAATTCGAGGAATATTGCACTACCATGTTATTGGATCAATTACCAGATGGTACATTTTCGAAAAATGAAAAATACTATCTGTTAAGTGATATTCTCCCTAAAGATCGTGAATTAAGAGATAAACTGAAAGAAAAACGTTTGGAAAAAGTGTTGTCTCAACATCAATACGAATTGACAGATCGAAATTTCCAACGGGAATGTTTATATTGCCGGGATGTCATATCGGGGTTAAGATCAACCTACATAGAACATTTATTTAGCAAGCACTTCCTTCAACTGGGAAAATCGGAGAATTTGGTGTTTATAGATGAGTTGGTAGCAAAGGTTGCTAATAATTTGGAAAAATTAATATGTTTGTATTGCGAGAAAAAGTTTAAAGATCGGGCCACTCTCAAAGAACATATGCGCAAAAAAGGTCATAAACGTATTAATCCTAACAACAGATCATATGATAAATACTTCCTAGAGAATTATCGTGTAAATAATCAAGTGCATGACAAGAAACATTTATCATATCCACTTAAAACGAGACAAAAGCTTTCTAATAAAAATCAAGACAAAGAAGCGACATGTCCTTCGAAAGACAGTGAATGTGTAAGCTTTAAGCAAAACCAAACCAGTGAAGATAGTGATTCAGATTGGTCTGATTGGAACGCAGAATCCTTGCAAACTTTAACCTGCCTATATTGCACCGAACAGTGCAAAGATTTTAATACGTTCAGACAACACTTGCTGGCGGAGCATAGTTTGGACTTCGATAACTGCTTAAAGGGCTTAAACTTTTATCAGAGAATTAAAATAGTTAACTATGTCCGCCGGCAGACTTATCAACATCGTTGTGTTTCTTGCAATAGACGTTTTGAAAACAATAATGAACTATTGCAACACCTAGAAAAGGAAACACATTATGGTGTAGGTGAAAAAAAGCAATGGGATAAGCCAGAATATTTTTTCCCCACTTATGAAGATGATGGTTTACTCTGCATATTAGATGATAATCCCAATGATGATATGGACGAAACTGTAGTAAGGATTATTTCCGAAGAATCGAAGGCCGAGATAAACAAAGATGCTGAGAAATTGTCTTTAGAGAATTTCAATTTTCTGTAACTTTATGTACATATATTTCTTAAGTGACTAAAGTATACAAATAAAACTTATCAGTTAATTCAAAACCTTAAATTGCTGTTCCTCTTTCCAGATTTTGCTTTATCTCAGCTGTATGTTCGCCATAGAAACGCTCTAATTTCTTATTAAATTTACTGTTTCTTTCATTGATAAAGTCCACATCCGCGTCGTCATTATAAGTACGCCTCCTGGAGTACTTCTTACGTTTCTCTATTTGCTGTTCTAGATCTTTAACCATATTGTTAATGGCATCGGGCGAATCTTTAACCAATCCGTGAAGTACAGTATTTGGACCACCATAAAATGCTTCTCCTAAATCTTGTCTTTGCTTTTCATATTTTTTCATATCACGTGCAGGCATATTTTTTACTAAACGGGCGTATTGCCGTGCTGTCTGGGCTTCAAAGGTGGCGAATCCACCATCTGGATTCTTCTTTCTTTGTTTGCGTTCTATTCTTTCAGCATCAATTGCAGATATTTGTAATAATTTTAGACGGTCATAATCCTTGCCTTCAGCTTTTGCCTCTTCACGAGCTTTTTCATCAGCCATAATCCAATCGGCTTGGCGTTTTCGAGCTTCCCAATTGTTGGGTAACTTTTTGCGAGCATCTTCAGCTATTACTTCCTGATGATTGTGTGTACGAGCTTCTTGTCGCAATTTGTGTAAATTCCTTAGACGCTCTTTACGGTCAACTAATTTCTGCGCGGCGGTTTTCTCTTGTTCCATAATTAGATACTTTTTTTCTCTTGTTCCATAATTAGATACTTTTAATGTTATTATTAAAAATATTATTAAACTTCCCTTCTTCCGACCTTTTTTTTCTCTTTTGTTTACGCACGTCGCACTTGTGATAAATTAACTACTCTATTCTGACATTTTTGTTGTTCAATTGTCATAAAATTTGTGGCTGTGTTTGATTGTCATTATTTCAAGGCATCAAATTTCGTATTTTGACGCAAAACTAACAACAAAACTCCCCGTTTCAAATCTGCGCTAAAACAGGGCTGTTAACTTACAAGACATAAAATGGAAAGTAAAAAACGACGTAGCATTAAGAGAAGCAAATACAAGTATAATTCCTAATATATTAATTTAATAAAGTATTTCTTACCCGTATTCTAATGTTTTAGCAATCTAGTGAAATTGATTAATAAATAAATTCATAAAAAAATAAACTTATAAATAAATTTTTCTCAAACTTTTACTTTGCTTTTTTCTAAAAAATTGCATAAAAATATAGTAGTTATATTTTTTCATTTTCTGTAGACTTTTCTTTTATATTTTCTTTCAATATTTAACAATCTTTCTTTATATTGCACTATTTTCCATTGTTTAATAATAATGATCAGTGAAACGTTGAAAAGTGTGTAGGCTGACACAATGAAGTTTCGCTTATATTCCCACAAATTAAGTAAGCAAGTGGTTGACGCAACAAAAGCCGCGCTTACTTACTTCACGAAAAGTACTGCTTTATAACGTTATGCGACAGTTATGAGGTTTTTCCTGAAGAGGACGTCTATTATGAATCTGAGCAAATCTAATTTTTAGTTTTTATAACTAGAATATATATGTAAAATTACAAGCCTTGTTGGTAAATATCTTTTTGATTGACGGTATTTTTAGTTTATTAAGGTTCAGATGTAAAGCCTCATGTTCGCATTGAACTTTTCTTAGCCAGTACAGTGAGATGTCAATTGTTGATTTGCTGAATTCTAGAATAAGAAGAAGCATTTTTACAAATACGGCAATAACGTATTAGGATTAGCCTGTGGTACAATTTCATAGGTTAACCGCCCTTCTTGATTTTGCTGTGAAAAGTAGATAATTAAATGCAGAAATTTACACGTAAAGAGATCTTTCTGAAGGCAAATACCCTAAATTGTGTGCCAATCATACTGCAAGGTCATGGAGTTTTAATAGATTTACGAAATGAGTGTTCGGTTGCGGGTCGTATTGACAATGCCGACGGTCATATGAATATAAATTTAATTGAAGCGGTTTTCATAGATCGTCTACAGAGGCAGCACGCTTTCGAACAATTTATGGTTAGAGAAAGGATGATAAGACAGATACATATACCGCCGCATATTAATATAACTCAAGAAATACACGATTGGTGCGAATCTGGTTGCGGACGCCCAAAACTAAAAATCAATAAAAAGAGAACATTCAAAGAGAAACGAGTCCAAGTAAAACATAAAGAAATTTTAGATGAAATTGCCCAAAAACAGAAACATCAAACTGAAACAGAAACGCAATTTAACTGTGAAAATTGATTTTTATATTTATATACACATGTATGTATACAAGAGAAAAAATCAAATAAGATTTAGTAAAGCGTAAGCTATTGGTAAGAGGAGCGCTGCTTTCGCGTTCGATATACCAAATAAAGCCATAAAAATTTTCCATAATCCGTAATAGAAACCCAATTGTACAGCCACATGGATACCTAGTAAACTGGGTAATAAACACAAATAAAATAAATATCGCAGTTGTTTAATTAATGTTGCTTACATTTTATCTTTACGTCTGGCAGCTGGCAGTGTTTTGGGAGATTCTTTACTTAAGTACTCACGCACCCCCATTATGGTATTTTCGAAGTATTCATCCCAATTTAACTCTGCAATATCCAAAAAGAAGCGTTCCTGGTCTTCTGCTGAAATATTTTTAGCCAAAGCCATCGTATGCTTGTTGCTGTAATGCCATTCGGTGAAGATAAATTTCTCTAAAGTATTCAAAGAATTCCAGACGCTCTTATGCAAACGTATTAGACTGCAAGTGAATAATCAATCAATGTCTAAAAAATGAACGCAATATTCTTGAAATGAAGGTAATATTACATAGGTCTGCCGCCCATTACACGAGTTAGTAAATCTAAGAAGAAACCGGGCAAAAAATGATAGAGTATGGCGCCCAATCGGAATAGAGTTAAACTTTTAACTAACTTCAGTTTCGGGTACCTGAAATAGCACTCCAAATCAATTTTACGAATTTCCATTAAATCAGAATTCTTTATCACTTACCAAACAGCTGAAACCAAGGGATAATCATGTAAATAATCATTCATCTTATTAATCAACATCTCGAAACGGAATGGTTTATATGTGCTTGAAGTCAAATGAAATATTTGTAGTTCACCTGGTTTGTCGCCATTTTGCTTCCTAAAAAAGAAATATATTGAAAACTGGAAATGTGCGCACGAAAAGGCTTTAGGTGGTCGCTCTTTACACTTTTTTTGACTGATTGGTCGAGCGGCGGGTACGTGGCAGTTCTTCTTTGGGCTGCTCTATAACTTACGCTTGTTTAACTCGATGAAATAGATTAAAAAAAAAGAAAAAAAAAAACTTAAAAATACTATGCTTGGCCACGATCCACTACTACATAACCTGCATCACTTCGCTTAATACCGCTATTCATGTAACCGCTTTTCAAACTAAAACGCACTGAGGCAAGTGGCTAAAAGATTGGTGCGATCCGAACTATTTTCAATAGCGTCCGTCCTTGGGTCAAAGCGCGTCAGTGCACCAAATTTCATCAAAATAACTCGAAAATTGCGACCTCTAGCTTGAATGTCATAATACATGGACATACATTGGGCGGACGGGCAGGCTTAGAATCACTTTCTGACTCTATCGGTATAATAAATGGTGACTCAGTCTCAAATGGCTCATGGTGTGACATACATTCGCACGAACTAAATATGCTATTGTGCTACAAGTGGTGCATGGTATAATTACAAAATGATTTTAAAAAATGGTTTGTTTTTAAAAAGTAATCTCTTTGAATGGATCAAACTTGCGAAAACAATGTAGACGGTAAGCAAATTGACGGCCAAAGCGAAGCATCGAAAATGTAATTTTGAGAGTTCCATGGTTAGCGTACATTGAATAAATTCTTAACATTAAATGAAAAAACTGTTACTTTATGTACAGAAAGGTCAAAACCGCCGAGTTCAATCGTTGCGTACGCTAGTATTTCCCATTTCTTTATCCATTTTACCTGTAGAAGACGAATACTAAAATGCATGGAAACACGTAATATAATAAATATATAATAGGAGGAAAATGAAAGGCAGAATACTTCGCCAACATACCATGCATCCAGTTCACCTTTGTGAGTAGTTTGCCACTGCCATTAATAAATAATATAAAAAATTTGTAACGTGAAACGAGGATGATCGACATTCCCACGGATTTAAAACCGTTATTTGGGCACCGAAGGCTAAGTTTACGATTTTTCTCTGCCTTCTCACTTGATTTCGGTAATTTCAGGGTAATACGAAACAAACCGGCCAAAGAAGAGAGGCTTCTGAACTGGAGATACGAACCCGCGAGCTTGCTTCACACATATATTTTCACTTGCAAACAACCCGACGCTTAGCAAATACAACCAAAGACACCTCCTGATAAGTTGACGATAAACTTGCGCATGTTGTAAAGCAACAAAAGAGCTAATAAAATATTTTGTAACATACCCTTAGGGTCTATTCTACTACATCGATGCATTCTACCAAAACATTTTTTAAAATTATTTTAGTTATGAACATTGAATGCATTTTTTCGTTGCTTTGGAAGTACGCTTCAAGTGTTCCTTAGTCAGCAAGTACGTGTCAATTGTTCTGCGACCGTCTGCCGTCTTTTGTCAAGATTTGTATAAAAAGATGATTCATATTTTTTGATTAAGTTTGCGAGTAAGGCGTGATCTGATTATAAATAATTTTCGAAAAGCCCACATAGTTAATGAACCTTAAAAGAAAATTGAAGACTCCTAAATATGTACGTATGCGTATGTATGTAAATATGGAGATTCATAACTTGGCTTCAATACTTATTAGAATTGCGCTTTTGAGACAAAAAAAAAAAAACAAAAAACCTTTTTTAAATTGGGCTTCCGAGAGCGTGTGCAATCTAAAACCTGTATGCACTTTTAGTTTACATAGCTAGCGTCCCTTTTTATATGGAAGTTAGACAAGTTCCTCTAATATCCATGTCATGACATAGATATTTTTATAAGCTATTAAAGTTATAGAATTTTCACTCCGTGACATCTATTAATATAATTATTACTTACTTTAAAACATTGACATAGTAACCGGTAGTTATAATAGCGTTAACTACGACATCCACTGGAATGTAATCCATTATAATGGATGGATCCAAAGGTAAGCGTCTTAAAATGCCTTTAGAAGCGCCCATGAAAAAACCTTGTGGTCCATTTTTCGAAATAGTCCAACCAGGTTTGGGCTCGCGCCAAGCCGCCGTAACTTTGGCATAAAAAGAAGAATTAAAAAATCTTATACACCGCTTAAAAAGTCTCTATAGCTTACTCATACTGGGCCGAACAATACCACAAGGGAATTTCGCAGCTACTTTTGCTACTTCATGTTCTGCTAAATGCTTAGTAAATGTATATGTGTTAGGATGGTCCTTCAAAATGCTAAAGTATACATTTTTCATTATTAGCGAAACTCAAATTTTAATCGCAGGACTTACTCTGCTTCTAATTTACTTAGAGCTTCTTCATTTAAAGTTTCCGTCAAATCTATGATTTTCTCCGGATCATCTGGTGCTGGGTATAACTTCTCCTCCACCTCAGTTAGGTATGAATTAGCATAGGCGCTCGATATGTGCACTAATGCTTGTAACTTATTTAGTTGCTTACATAGTTCCACAACACGACGAGTTCCTAACAGATTAATGTTTGTTGTTTCTTTTAAGCTTTGCATGAAATCAAGTGTGGCAGCCGAATGAAACACGACATGAACATTATCAATCAAAAGTTGACGATCCTGCTCATTTATACCCAAATTTTCAAGACCGACATCTCCCTCGATTGGAACAATTTTCTCGAAGCGTTTTTCAAATTGTTCCTCTTTGAGACGTCTAAATGCGGAATTCTGCTTCAATTCTTGTAAACGTTCCTGCACGGATTTGCCCTTTTTCGCGCGTATTAATATATAAACAGTGGCAATCTGTGGTATATCACGTAGCAATTTTTCGATTAGCGCTACACCCACAAAACCCGTTGCTCCGGTAATGAAAACATTTTTATTACCATAGAATTCTTTAACGGATGAATGTTCATTTCTGGAAAAAAATAAAAGAAAATTATTAAAATTAATATTAATTTTTTCTTATTTTACTGGATTCATTTTGCTTTTCCAAGTTAGCAGTCATTCATTGTTATTGCTAATTTTTTTTGAACATTATTGGTGAGATTAATTTGGCCAAAATTACGAAAGAGATTGGAAAAACAAGTAAGAAAGTTATATTCTCGCATACCCACCACTATGCTTTTCGCATTCTACTCTCTAAGTTCTTTTATTTGATACCCATATCGCTGGTATTATTAAGGAAAAATTAATTCCGTCGTCTACCATATTCATTTTAAAGTGAAGCCATTTTAGGCAGATAATATATCTTCATTTGAGGAGTGTGCAAAGTAGTTCTAAACATTTTGTCTTGTTTGTTTTATGATGAATAGGCATAAAACCTCAAAAAGGTGAAAAAAGTAATATTTAATCACTTGTAACTTTGTGTGGGCATAGCAGTTTGCTTCCATTTTTGCACGTAAGGCGTAAGGTGCTGTGGAAAAGTGTAAAGTAAATGTGGAAAATTTCATGGTTCCAAAATTAATAATTTCCGAATAACGAGCAAACATCCAAAAGTGTTTATTAAAAAAGAACTGGATTGCGTTCAGTTTACGCGCCATTGCGTGCTTTTGCTACGACAAATTTGGCCCATTTTCAGTAGCAACCTGCGTGCAGAAATTTCCAATCTTTCTATCAAATTTGAAGTCGATATCTACCAGGAGAGTACCAGCAACACACATCACCCAGACGCACAAACGGACGGACATGGCTAAATCAGCTCGCAATTTCACGCTGACCAAGAATATATATACTTTGTGAGGGTCTCTCATCCATCGGTGATGGGTATAAAAGCGCTTAGACAACTCATCTATACCAAGTAAACGAATTTCTCGAATTAAGGAGAACCAACCGACATTGTCTTTGATCGTGCCTTTACACGATTGCAGACATGATTCAAATGTTCCTGAGTATCGCAAATCTCCGAATAACGTAGCAAGGAATGCGCCATGTATGTCATGACTGCGCGGAGCGCTAACGACAAACATGTCGGAATTTGAGAGCAAATTGTAAACAATCTCCCGGAATTAGCATATAATTGATTAGTTTATGCAATAAAAATTTTTAATAACAGAATTGATTATGGACTTATGAAACAACCTATTATTTATCAAAACTGGTAATTTTTTTTTCATTTTCAACTGCTACGTTCACGAAGAAAGCATAGATAAATCAAAGACAATGCTAAACAATCATGATATGGATTAAGTTCTCTACCATTCTTCTATAGGCATCACAATTTCAATTATTTTGTCTCCGCGCTTTAAAACATGTTTAAAATATGTACGTAGCGCTGCTGGCAATATCTAATCTCTGCCTTGAGAAACTCAATGAAGCTCCAGTTGTAATCAAAAGCAAAAACGACCGAATTCCTGTTTATATAAATTAAAAAAGTTGAACTCTCGTATGCGCACCGCCGTTAATTTTATCGTATAAATACTAGTTATACCATACATTACTTGTGTGTTAAATTAGTGAGTACGTTTGTAACATCCAGAAGGGGTTAAAGTAGACCGATCTTTTATTATACGGATCAATTCAGAGTCATTGTCTAACTCGATCTAAGTCTATCTGCCCGTCCGCCCGTCCATGAATTCTCGTGTTCAAACTGCAGGTCACAATTTTTGAGATATTTTGATAAAATTTAGTATCTAATTTGACCCTGAACGAACGATATGGAAAATGGTTCGGATCGGTCCACTTGTTCGATTACTCACCATATGACTCCCTATTCTGAAAACTCGTTAGATGGAAAAAAATTGCAATCTTCAAAAATTCTCGGCAAAAGTGACTAAGTGGTAGTATTTCGACATTCTAAATTAGTGTGAAAACTTTGAACCGGCTGTGGCAATTTTTTGAACCCGCACGTATGCGGGGTCTCATGAAAAGTATACCTTTACCTTGCCTAGGAAAACTAAAGCGCTTTTATTTGAAGCATTACTGTAGGCATATCCTTTCATCGACTTAGCCCATTCTCAATATAAAGACGCTTGCAAGAATTTCCAATGTTTCGGTCAAATTTGAAGACGATATCTTAATTTTTGGGATCAATGGATGTCAACAATACACATCGCCACAGAGGGACAGGCATGGATAGATCGATGCATCTACAAAGCTATAAGAGTTCTACCTGTTGCAGGCGTTATGACGAAATGAGCATACCGCCATCCATCGGTGATGACGATAAAAAAATAATATAAAATATACAAAATAGAAAATTACTATAAATGACACAAATAAGTTCATTAATTAAATATAATCTGGTGAATTTCCAAGCAGTACGCGTAAATGAAAATGTTTATTATTTTAAAAACAAGTATATTATCGCTTTGAAGCAAATACACGTTACGAGTTTAGACATACAGTTAGTTTTTTTTTAAACGTCTTGAAGGGGTCATTGAAAGATTTCAGACTCAGAGGTAACGTATGCCAATATCTAGGCGCACGAACAATAAACGACCTTTCGACAGAAGAGTTTCAAGTTTCGGAGTTAAATTTCCTCTTCTCTCTCTCTCCCTCGATCGGGGTAGACATATCCATGTCGATTCAATACTAATTTTTGTTCACAATTACGTAGATTTCATAAGATTTGTCAGGCGAATTGCCGTGTATAACGATAGCAATGATGTAATCCATCTGCGGTAAATAAAAGTTATCTTGTTCGCAATTTTTACGACTACATTTTATTGCCTTTGTTACATTCATATTTTCGTTTGCGTTTTAAACGGGCAAGTTAAGCCTAGTCTTCGAATTTATCGCTATGTATGTATAGCAGAATGTAGGAGTCAAACTTAAACTCATTACGTTCTCATGCACGGCTTTTATGCATACATTAAATATAAGTATCTTGCAAGCACCTACAAGCTTTATTTCCCAATCCGCAAATGGGTTAAATGCCTTTTTTAATTGATGGCTGTATAAGCGTCACCTTGAAACCAAAATAGTTTTCTCACTTATTCCATAAACGTCTTAAATGTTCCAATTAATGTGTCTACAAAGTAACTTCATATTACCATATTATGCCGGACATATTAGCCACTGTTTAGCCACATCTTACCATAATACACTTTTATTATACCAAAAAAAAAAAAAGTTGGTTTGCAAGTTATTGAGAAAATTATTTTGAAATTTTTCTTCAATTTTTTTAACAATGTTGCTTGTGAAGTGCATACAAAATTTTTGATTTCATCACTGAAAACCTTCAAATAAAAATAAGTCGCTGCTCCACTCCAAAAAACTATCCGAAAATCTCTTCAAGCATTTAAGTTCTTAATCATCAACGCAGCTGATAAAAATTTATCGAAGGATGTTTTTTTTTTCGATAAATAATTGTGGCTTAAAAAATTTGTTGCAAACTTCTTTTGTCCGTCATTCATTCTTATTTTTGTATGCAAGCTGGTATCCAAGCTGATAATTGTGTTATTTGTATTTACTTTTTTGTGTTTTTTTATTTGCATGACATAAAAATTACATTGTAGTTTGTCACTTACTCCATATTGTACGGGGTTTGTCTTTGGATCTTTTTTCTGTAAACTGAACCGGTTAAATCATTCAATGAGAAATATTGCTTGCGTTTTTCTTATTAAATTTTCACACACTTTACCGAAAAAGAGAGCAGAAGAGAAAGACAAATGAAAAAAGATGTGTTTTATCTTTTTCTATGCGTTTATTATTCTTATCCGATTTGTTCGAAACATATGTTAAGAAACGTTTGGTTGAACGAAATTTCGAAATTTTACTTTCTTTATTAATTTTAATTTTAGTTTGATGAAAAACTGCGCGCACTAACCACGTTTGAAGTATTTGCAAGAAAAAAAGCAAATGAAACGAGCGAAATAAATGGCTGTGCTTTAACCATCATTCGAATTTCAAACATGTTTGAAAAGCCTCGAGCATGTTGTGTATTCTGCGTTTTTCAAACCAACGCTCATAAACAGTTGTGTTTAAAGTAAAATTTACTCTCAGAAAATGCTTTTCATATTCTCAGCATTTTTTAGGGCATCCATAAGAAATGTACAGCAAAGTAAATTTTACTCTCAGAAATAGAATTTTATTCTCAGCAAAGTCAAAAACGGTTTTTTTGAGAGAAAAGTAGTGACTAAATAAAAAAAAAGTTGTAGATTTATACTCAGCAAATCTTATTTTACTGTTTTTCAGATTAGAGTAAAGCAATGCTACATTACGGCATAACGTAAACATATGGAAAATTTCGATTTCGACAACTCTTATGGGGAGAGAAATGGCCCTACGAGGTCCAAATTTTGTATTACTAATATTTATATCAAAGAATTCTAACGAAGTAATTTTCATTTTTGCTTACTTCTCATAAAAACCTGGGGGAGTGTGGATTGAAAAAGTTGACCCATTCCTGTCCAAATGTTTCAATTGAATATAAACTAATTTCACGGCACTAGTTGTAAGCTTGAGTATGTCGATGTCGTTAAATATTTACATGTTTTGTTAGTTTTCTTGTGTTTGATGAGAGATCGTAGACGATGTTTTTATTCTTTATATGCCGGATAATTACGTCGTAAACATATAGGCATGTATTGGCTGTCACATTTATAATTATTTGATTTAGAAATATTTGATTTGTTTTTGCTTTGCTTTGTAACTGGTAGCAGTTTTTCAGTAATAAACTGGAAACGTGGAAAAAAAATGTTTTAAGGTGAAAAGTATTGAAATATTTAAAGTAAATAAAAACATTTGCTTTTGTTAACTTTTCTGCACTTGGGTGTGTGGAATAAAAATTTTGACAAATACAATCGTAATGGACATAGAGCTAATTTGCCCATTCATGCAAACAATAAGACACATTATTTGGCGGTAAAGAAGAAGTAAGAAAACATCTGTTGTATAATTATGGAATCATGAAATGGATCTGTAGTCACACCCGTTGATAATATGTCTAATCATCACATAAATCCGCCCGAACGTCGTTGCGAAAATCCCGATTGCAATGTGGTAAAGTTAGTGTCTATGGTGCCGAAACGTAAAACCACTCAGTTTCAAGTAGATGGCAGCTCCGCTAAGTTAATGGATATAAAAAATCGTGGTGGCGATAGCACCACCAAAGCTATATATCGCATTGCGCCTAACGCTCATGTTCATGTAGTTAATTATGTGGTAGTAGATACAGATGAGGCCTATTTGTGTAAAATTAGTAAGAACCATCCGGTTACCATGCATGTTGGCTTCACAAAAGGAAAGCGCTGATCAATTGTTAAAGAAATTAATGACTGGACAAGGGAATGCAGGTCTTGTGGCTCCAACAAGCGCAACTCTCTTTCCAACGGTAAACGTATTGCCTATGCAAAGCTCGGCAAGCTCTTTGACTAATGTATCTACCACTCCAGTAACCAGCGGTACTGTAATGCATCCGAACTTGAAGATAACTGCAGCAGCCAGCGCAGAAAGTGTGCCTACATTGACTGGTATTGCTTTATCCAGCGTGATCACACCTGCTATTTCCACAGCTACAGTTTCTCCCTACATAACCCCAGTACCTTTAGCTAGTTTGCAGAATGCAGCGCCTTCGTCTCGATCAAAAGAAGCTGTGCAACCAATAGTAGCTATGCCCTTATCAGGGCCTCTATCATGGGTTACTGTGACTACGTTGGCTGAAGCTCAAGCAAAAAATCAGCAACAGCGACAGATAGCCATACAACGTCATGCGAAAAGATCTCGAACTATTTCGTCCAAAATCGTCCCATAATCTGTGTTGGTTTCAGCGATAGATAAATCTAAGTTTTACTATGCGTTAAGTTTGTCCAAGTTAGGAACATTAATTACATAATACGTAAGGAGTTGTATTTGCTTTAAACCAACCTCAACTACCTTAGATGTGCAAATATTGTATTTAATATATGGGCGTGCAAGTTGATCGTTTGCGTTAAATCCAATTAAATAAATAATGAAAAATTTGGCCTGATCTAGGTTCTACTATTTTCAACGTTATTTGAGTCTTTTTTCACTTGATGCGTGGCAAGTTTCATTCATAATAACTGCTAGACCGACCGGTTTTTTTTACGCTGATAGGCTTTTCGCGTAGTAATCTAATGCATACGCATACATTAAACTATATAACTAAATCAAGTACATGTTGTTTTGCAAGTTAGGTGACATATCTGAATTTGTGCTTCAGACAAAGCGACAATCTCCAAATAGATTTGAATAGCATCTGATTTCCCACAGTTTCTTCTTCTTATTGCTTTGCACTTTGCCACACTTCTTGTTTTTTCAGTTTAGCAGAGACATGGCTGTAAAGGTTCCCTAATAAAATTGACGTCTTCCTGGCCGGTAAGAAAAGTTTAACATGATTGGTGTTTTTAAAGTTTCCTCAAAGCCAATTAGTTCTTATATTGAAAGTGGGAATAACATTTGCGCAATAGATTTTTATGGTGAGGAGTTAAAATTGAACGTTATCAAGTAGTACAAATGCTTAAAATTTTTTGATATATACCTTACGAACTCCTAGGGTTACAGAAAAATTTTTCTTTGTTCGTTAATTTATATGCAATTTATCATTATTCTGATAAATGAGCAAAGAGCGTATTAGAGTTGCACCTATTTTTTTTTTTTTTTTTTTTATAATGATGCGAGTTTACAATAAGTATGATAACTATTTTATGAATGTTAATATATTGCAATTGTTAGTAGAGAAATTTTGTAGTGGGCATAACTAATATTATTAATAATACTAAAACTTAGAATTAATGACACTACGTGTTTCTTACTATAAAATGTGTATTTTATATTTATTTATTTATTATGATTTATTATTTATTTATTTATTATATTTATTTAACTCTTTCTTGGGAAAAAAATATATGCGACATGCGGTAATTTTGATGATATGCTCCACAATTTTAAAAAATTCTGTAAGATGAAAAAACCTTATATATATTTTTTAAAAAACCGTGCAAAAAAGTAATAATTTAATCTATTTTATATATTTATAAAACAAAAACCATTTATATTACGGTAAAAATTCAATCCGTGCAATATATAAAAATTGAAGTTACAAATAAAATTCAATTTTTCAGCTATTCAGAGCTACTTGATAACAAGTGTGCACATTTACTACGCGCTGGATCAAAGATGTTATTCTCAGTAGATATATCGAGTATATCTAGCATACGTGGTTGAATCAAATCAGGAATTTCGATCGTTATTAACAGCCAAGAGCAAGTCACTAACATATGTCTTTGCATAAACCGACTGACTTCTGATCATAGTATTTGTATTTGATCATGGTAATTGTATTTTGTTGCTGTTTTTTCAAAATTGTGTAAGAAAAAACCATGTAAAAAATTGTTGGATGTATATGGGAACAGTTGTATACAACTAGGATACTAAAGTACTTTTGTAGGGAATCCTAAAGAATTACATTAGAGACAAGGTCTTTTTTAGTGCGATATATGAATATGAAGGAGGAAGTAAAACTAAAGAAGTGTGTAAAAACACTACAGAGTGAAATGGCTCACCCTACCCGCTTCGACTAATACAATTATTCGTACAACGACCTTTAAAAATAAGCTGTTGTATGAGAAGTAATTGAAAAAGTGGTCCGATATGAACCATTTTCAATAGCGTTCGTTCTTGGGTCAAAACATGTCAGTGTACAAAAATGCATCAAAATATCTCAAAAATTGCGAATTGTACGTTGAATACAAGAAATCAAAAGAAAGACGGTCAGACGGACAGACAGGCTTAGATCGATTCAACAAGTCATTCTGCATCGGATGGTAGAATAAAAGCTGCGTCTTTCTCAAGTCCTTCTGAGCACAAATTTTAATATGACTTTGCACCACAAATGGCGTGGGGCATAATAAGAAAAACATCTAGTAATAAAACCCTTAAATAATACCTTGATGCCCAGTAAAAAGAATATGGCCCACCGGTATTCATAAAACAACTTTTCAAAATAAGGCATTATATGAGATGTGGTCCAATCCGAACAATTTTCAATAGTGCTCGTTTTTGAATCCAAACCCGTTGGAGTACCCAACTTTATTCAAATACCTTTAAAACCTGTAGGTTGAACACAAAAGGACGTGAAGAGGTATACATCGAACGGATTTTTGATTGATTCAGAACGTGATATAGGAAAAGGTCGTACCTCTATGTGTTACCTACATCCACATGAACTTAATGCAGATGTATATATATATATATATATATGTATATATGTATTACAGATCGCCTTAGCTTCAATTGCAAACCTGTGCAAGTTAACAATCGCCTTGATACCCACTGGTGAACAATTCAAAATGTTTACAGTGGTAATAAAAAACAGTCTTGAGGATACTACTCGATATTAGATATTTGCGGAACGCAATCGAAATTTGTATAATTTTTAGGTTTAAAAATGAAATTTCTAAGATGACGATAAGGCGCCAAGAGTTTTATTTTGATCGGTTCCGAACAGAGAATCATATGTGACAAGAAAACATATTGGATGGCCGATCAAAACCTCAGAATATGGCACATAGTCAAGGTTTACGTATACGTACGACGTCATACATGACAAAAGCCAAAGTTTCTTTTAGTATTTTCATTAGTATAGAGTTGACTGAGAGTCATCTGCTGTCAGTCTATAGTCAACTTGATATCTAAGATTGGTCACAGTAATGACAATCTCTTATTATTATTATTATTATTATTGTTATTATTGTTATTAAGCACAATTATTAACTAATTATGTACAAGTTTCGTAAACAATTAAATTCAATTAAAATAATGAAAGGGCAAAATTATTTTATTACTGAATTAATTGAATGCATTCAGTTGCAACGAAAATATTGAAAAACTTCTATAAAGGATGGAAGTACTCGTATGAATATTTCCAGATTTCATGACGAAATTCTTATTAACATTGAATTTTGATTAATTCTTATACAAAACCATTTAAAACTAAAAACGTAATCGTATCTCGTTGAGACAAGCCTTGTGTATCGGCGTACTCTCTCGTTGAGATCAAGTGAGATTGATAGACCGAGCTCGAGTCAAATTAGGAACAATTTTCCTTTTTCCAGCAGTTCAAGGAAATTTTGTCTCCATATTAATATCGGCTTATTAGCTTAGAGCACTGGGCGATCGTATCTGAAGGATATATTATATTACACAGAAATTGGGTTTATACTTGTCTGCCATATTTCTAGGTTCAAAGGATGTTCAATTATTTAGACCACAGAAATATATTCTAGGAGGCATGCAGAAGGGCTTAAGGGAGACTTACCCGATCGATTCAGAATCATAATCTGAATTGATCTAAGCCTGGCCGTGTGTCTATCCGTCCGATGTGTGCCCATGTAAATTTGTGTTGAAGTTACAGGCCGCCACTTTTGAGATATGATGATGAAATGTGGTACAGTGATGTGGTTTGCTTTTGAAAATCCTTTGGATCGGTGCACTTTTTCGACTGCCTATTTCGTAAAGTCGTTATATGGAAACAAATTACAATTTTCAAAATTTTTCAACAAAATTCGCTCTGTAATAGCATTTGGACATTCCAAATTGGTATGAAAAATGTGGTCTGGCTGGGGCAATTTTTTGGGACCCTCTCTCATATAATCATTTCTACGAAAAACGAATCTTTATATAGCAAAGAGATATAATTTGTAATATTTCATGGCGAAAATTAGTTCTTAATAGCGAATTGATATAGAAATCAACCTTACCAAATTAGGAATATATAGGTCTATATTTTGGATACCTCCTCCAATATGCGAACTTTCATGAGAAGTATGCCTTTGCATGAGAAGAATGTGTAAGTTTGCGGCAGCATTATTATTGAAAGAAGTGAATAACTGTTCTATCCGAAGTGGTCTAGGGTATCTACAGGTAGACCTTGCCCGACTATAATTTTTTTTATTTGTTTTGAAAGTAAAAACGCGCAAAAGCTCTTCGGTAAAAGTAAATGAGTTCTTAATTCGCTTTTTATTATTTTTAGGTTATCTATTTTCACGCTTCATGTTTATTTTCGTGTGTTTTTTCTTGTTCGCTTGTCTACTTTCACACTCTTCTTTTAAACGGTTTTTATTACTTTGCATTTATTGGGCGAAACTGCGTAAATAAGATATGCTTGTTAAGTGACGTTTAAAAATTACTAACATGACTATGTACTTTCTAAAAATAACTGTTGTTTTAATTATTTCCTCTTCACGACCTCTTTAGGGAATTTTTACGCAGACACGATTCCATACCTTAGAAGGGAAAACTCTTTTTCGAAAAATTTTGAAAGATTGCCTATCTGTGTGCCCGTAAGTATGTTTATATCACTCACTTTTGTTTATATTAAATGTTTTCGACAACAATCGCGGTATATAAGGAAGGGTGAGAAAGATGATTATAGCAGCGTTGGACGCATTGAAATGTTTTCCCTGCCAAATCTAACCTTCTGTGTTAAACTTATGATAATAACAATTCTCAATAACATCATAAGTATTTATAATAATAAATAAATAAATAATAAATAAATACATAGACAATGGAGAAGATTAACGTGAGTGCTTTCAGTTCAGTTTACTCTACAGGCTTATTTTAAAAACTAATATATAAAACTTATTTTATTTATTTATTTTATTACCACATGCTACGCTTGAGTGTGTTTATATGTGTTAAATTTATACCTTAGCTGATATCATCCAGCATGGCTATGTCTATGGCAGGCGTGTTAGAAAATGTACATAATATTGTAATGATATATGGGCTTTGGATCAATTCATCAGATTGAATTTTGTAAGAAGACGAGAATCGCTTAAAATAATTCTACTCGACAGACGGACGATTCACCTCCGGAGTGTAGTGATAAATCCAGGTTTCATTCATCTTCCCGTGACGCGTTAAAATCCTTTTGTTTTGTTTCAACTAAAGA
The DNA here is from genome assembly GCA_001077435.1 of Glossina morsitans morsitans. Taxonomy (NCBI): domain Eukaryota; kingdom Metazoa; phylum Arthropoda; class Insecta; order Diptera; family Glossinidae; genus Glossina; species Glossina morsitans. The sequence goes on along the minus strand of CCAG010021505.1, from coordinate 78,303 downwards.
GCTTCGAATAGAGCAGCGAACAACTTCGTTGTTTTCGGTCAAAGTGGCGCTTGCTCACTTCAAGCAGAGCTTTCTCATGTACAAACGTTCATGCAAAATAGTAAATACACTGCCTCTTGATATTATTCAGGTGTCAGTTAACGCATGCAAATTCGTTTCGCGATTTTCTGAATCGATTTCGTGTACTTTTTTGCTGTTGTGTGCAACAATTGCTCAACTCGGGCGATCAGAGCATTCAGCATCACCGGTGTTTGACAGCTTTTAACAGCAGCAAACCATTTCTCTATCAGTTGTCTCGACGGAGTAGAGTCCAAGTAACATTTTGCCAGCCATTGCTTTACTTGAACGGCATTTTTATGCCTTACACCTCTTGTGACACAGGATACATTAAGATAGTACGGACGTATGTAACGCGCAAAAGGACTTTTTTTATACCACCTTTTATTATATCGATCGATTCAGGATCATCATCTGAATTAATCTAAGCCTCTCTGTCCGTCTTATGTATGTCCATGTAAATTTGTATTCAAGCTACAGGTCGCAATTTTTGAGATGTTATGATGAAATTTGGCACAGTGACGTGTTTTGATCCCAGAAAGCACGCTAATAAAAATTGTTCCGATCGGTTCATCTTATCAAAAAAATTTGCAAAAGTTGCTAAGTAGTGATATTTCGGCATTCTAAATTGGTATGAAATCTTTGGACCGACTGGGGCGAACCCTCCGCTCATATAACGATCAATGCTTCGTAATGAAAATTATATAACAATAGTAATTTAACATAAAAATGTAGGGTATTTAATAGTCGGCTTTGCCCAGCTATAATGGTCTCACTTGTTTCCAATTAAAAAGCAATGTTTTAACAATACACGGAATTCAGATTTTTCCATTATTCTGGAAACTGCAACAGTAGCGTCAATATTGGCCCAAATAAAATGTGGTCTGTTTGTGTTTTTTTCTGCCTACAGCTTCTTTGCGTTCGTCTACATTGCTTGCCATAAATTCAACTTTTTCAACTTTTATGCTCAGGACTGAAAAATGGTCGAAATATCTTGACATTAGGCACCATCTAGAAATGATGTAGACTCGTCAACCGTGACAGTCTATCTATGCGTTATCCTACGATTTTATAGTGTGATGTGTTATTATCGAACAAGGATTTCCGATGACTTGTAATGAAGTTTAAGTGCGACCATTAACTAATTTCATCTTTCGGCGAGTAAGTTTCACACAAAGTCATAGTATATTTAAGCCACGTCTTAGGGGCAGTGCGGCCTAATGGCGGATAAGGAAAATCGCTATCCGACTTAGTGTGTGCCATAGAAACTCTTTTGATTATGTCTATAGCTAGCTATTCAGTATTGCGAGAATGTTTATTTATGCAGCATACGCGGTAGATATTTTATGATTCTGCAGAGGATCGAAAGAAATGAAATGATCGTCCCATGATTGTTGTGCGGATTTTCGGTTTCATGCGCATGCAAATAAAGCATCGGGCAAGATGTATTGGTAAAAGAAGCTCGTAGCTATGCATTTCCGCACATAAATCTCGAAATTTCCACACGTAAGTAATGTAACGGCTTAAACATTCCAATGATGAAATTTTATCTGTTAAGAGACAATTTATAAAATTATTGATATTTAACCGCAATCTCCAATATTTTAACCTTAAACTAAGCAAATAAGAAAGATGACGATGAATAACGAATACCTGTGCGTTAGTTATGCATTAGTTATGCATTATTGTAAACTATAAATAACTTTACGAAGCTTTCGAATCATCATTTTGAGTTTCTTTTTTTTTTTTCGTATCCATAACATTTGTGTCAAAGTAACGCTATTTTGTTTCGTTTTACAAACTAAAGGTAATGAAGTAAATGTAAAATTCACACAAAGTAATTTCTCTTAACTTGTTTAAATATAAATATATTTATTTAGCTTTGTACTTGTATTAATGGTTTGTACTTGTGTGTGTGTGAGTATGTTGATCACTATTGAAGACGGTAAACTGTAAAGAGCTAATCAAGTTACGAAATGAGTAAAAGAGAATCAGGTTTTCCGTTTACATAAAACAAATATTCGTAGGCACACACACACACACACACACACACACACACACATATATATGTAATATGTGCACAAGCCAATGACCGTGGTCATAAGTTGCATAATGATATTCGCTTGAAGCTAATTTGCCTTGTTTCGCTATAGCCAACTAGGGGCAAACGATCATGCACTAACTTCGTAATTCCATTTTTATCCAAGAGTCTAAGTCTGCTTCATTGTTCCTTTACATACATATAACGTATATGACATATAATGTATAAATTAAGATGACGCAAAATATTTGACACACGACAGTACCCGACATATGACAATTTTTCTTTTATTGTTATATCCATCACCTAGGGATGAGGGGTATATTCATTTTGTCAAAACGTTTGCAACGTCAGGAAGAAGGCATCAGAGATCCCAAAAAGTATATATATTCTTGATCAATATCAAATTGTAAATCGATTTAGGCATATCCGTCTGTCCGAAAAAATAAAGCTTTCAATTTGGCAGAAACATACGAAGTTCTTGTAACTAAGTTGGTATTGAAAATGGCCGAAATTGGCCGAAGGACACGCCTACAGTGCCACGTAAACTGAGAGCACCTCTGTTTTTTTTGAAGGCATATTCTATAGACGATGCTATAGCATCTGCATAAAAATGGAAAAAATTGACCTCGCCTGCCCAGCATTATAGCGTATCAAAATTTCATTCTTTTTCAATATGTGAGAATGTTTTTTCTTATAAGACCCAGAAACAAGCTTCCAAAACCCCATAAAATATATAAATTCTTGGCCAGTTTCAAATTTCGAATGCACCTAAACATGTCCGTCCATTATATATCCTATATTGCTTCGCTGAATACCATTCTACATATATTTTCGAGATGAAGTAAAAAAATTAAACCTTGTTTCAGGTAAAAGGTATGTTTTTCATGGGAGTTCAAAACGCGAGCTAACATGGTCATAATTTGTCAAATTATTTTTCTTATCACATACACTAGTATTGTTTACCCATTTTTAATATAAAGTGGTAAAAATTCAATTTTATCGCCATATATTGGCTTATTTTTCATGAGAATTCTTATATTAGATAGGTTTCAAAAATAGACCTACGTAATCCAACCTTAGTACAGTTAATTTTTATGTCAAATTACTGTTGTGCAATTCTCATCATAAAATATTAAAAGTTCGACTTTTTGTTATATACTAGGCTCACTTCTCGTAGGAACGGTTATGTAGTAGGGGGTCCAAAGACGCCCAAATCTAAAACTTGCAAGATTTTCTTCACGCAAGGGCTTTTTCAAATCAAGGTGTGGTCGTAAAAATTGTCAAATTTAATTCATTTTCAATCGCACTTGTTCTTAGGCCAAAACACTTTGGTATACCAAATTTCTTTGAAATTATTCGAAAATTACAAAAGGAGAGACGGACAACATTAAATTGAATCAAAAAATGATTCAGAAAATGATTTTGACTCGATCGATATAATAAAGGCTTGGCCTATTTTGAGCTCCTCTGCGTGTTACACAAACAATTAAGCGAACTTATTATCCCCGATACGGTACACATCAAGAACGGGAACCACAGTGCTTAAGATATTTTTTTCTCTCTTCAAAAAACTAAAGCTTATGAAGAAAATGTGAAATTCAAATTTATGTTTACTACCATTCAGACTAAATACTTTAGGATAGTCTAATTAATATCTGTATCGATCTGAATACGAAGGGCTAGTACCGATGGAGGAATTCTTCATTCCTCTTTTTCGGCTGTCTTCAAGAGGTGCACATCCGAATTTCACTCTATAATGGATAAGTTCACTTTATATGAGTTGTGTAGCCTGTATGGATTACTGGCTTCTTCTACATTTCTAAATTAACGCATTCGTGTTTTACAGAATATGTGGCAATGTGTTTAAGTTAAGATGCTTAAGTGCACTCGGCTGCAGCTGGAACAGATTCACCTTGCAGAACTAATTGCTACATAAACAAGAGAGATATTGTTTCTAGTTTTTTTCCAATTACTTTTTTTCATCTAAAGTGGTCATAATCGAACTGCAATGGGATTTAATATCCATCACAATGTTTTGAAAAGCAGCCGCATATCAATATTCAAAAGTTACATTTATGATATTTTTCTTTTTCATATAAACTTTTTATATGTTTTGCTTTTCCTTCTTCTTCTTCTTGTTCTGCTAAAAATACAGCGAATCAACAACAGATGATTCGTCGTGCCAAGTAGGAAAGGTTCAAGGTGAACGCCAAGTTTTTTATCTCAACTTTTTTTTTGTTTTTTCCCTTTTTCTTTTTCTCGTTCGTCTGTTTGTTGTAGTTTTCATTGAAATGGTTTAAACGTTTACTATTATTATATTATGTCATATATCTCACATACATGACGAAGTGACAAATGAGATTTTTTTTCAGCTCAAGGTCAATTGTACAGCAGCACTGACAAATGAGATTTTTTTTCAGCTCAAGGTCAATTGTACAGCAGCACTGAAATCTTTGCATGTCTTTTGACAAGGCCTCATGCGTTCGCTGGCAAGAAGCCTTTCAAAGTGTAGAAAACTCAACATTCATTTTAATTGTAAACGCATTCGAAATTTGTTGATCCTACGCGTAGCTTCGTTAAAATCGTTATGACAGCAACAGGAAAGGATTTAGTCACAACATTTTACTTGTTGGCGGATTTTGTAAAAGTGCACAACAATTGCTTTTATGCAATTTTAGGTACTTTGCAAATTATCTGTCGCATGCTTGTCTGAAAACAATCGGTTAAGTTGTAAATAATGTCTCTCAGGGTGTTCGTTCATATGTAGTTGATACTACACTGAAAAATAAAAAAAAAAAAAACCGAACCGACTCAGTAAGAGACTTGATTTTCGTTTTCCTCAAATTATTTCAATTCTTGAGGACGTATTTTGCATAAGCATTTCGGTAAAGCCGAAATGTAGGCAATTAATTATTAATATTTCCATGGAAAATGGTAACTGCTTCAGACATAAGGGGCAAACTTCAATTTAAACCGAATTTTTTAGTACCCACCATTGGTTGTTGTGTTGTTGTTTTGCATCAAATGGTTACAACGAAATGTGGACTAAGTACAGAAGCTAGGATGACGGTTAGATGAATTGACTTTCTCTCTCTGACTTTTCAAGCGGGCGTCACGTTCTCGCTTAAAAAAAGAAATATGGAGCCAGAGTGCCTCAGTGAAGTGTATTAAGTCAAATATTTCACATTTTTCACTCGTTCACAATGTATTAACTAAAGCATAAGCAGGTGACACAGTGTGTTTATTTCTACCTAGTAATCCCAATAATGTTCCTATTGAACTACAAAACTATTTCAACGAAATTCCACCATAAGTCGTATGCTGAAATATGTATGAACAATATGGTTGGGTAATGTTGACCCTTAGAATCGATTCGAACCATTTGCAGTAGCGTTTATGCTTGGGTCAAAGCGCGTCATGGTGTGGATAGATGAACAGGTGAACAGGTCATTATACCCTATATCACTTGTGGATATATTAAGTATAATAGGACGAATGTACCACCCAGATGGGCTTAAGATAAGCCCACCTTTTATTACGATCAGTTTTTAAATCGATTTAAGCTTGTGAGTCCGTTTGGCCGTTGTGTTTTCTTGTATTGAATCTACAGTTCACCATTCTTGAGATACTTTGAGGAAATCTGGAATGATGCCGGTTGTTGACTCAGCAATGAACCTTATTGAAAATGGTTAGAGTCGGATCACTTTTTCTAAAACATCACATATAACATTCTATTTTCAAAGGTCCTTCTTCGAATAATAATGGAAGGAAAGTGGTGTAGGATATATAATGATGGACTGTGTCCTATTATAGTATGTTTACCGTGTCCTATTTTAAATAAAATGAATCCTCTTAGTTTATATAGAGTCTATTTATTTATGCAAACATTTTGTTATATTGTTCCCATTGAGGGATAATAACCTCTACTATTTACTACATATTGCCATACCATTTAATTATTGTCTTTGTTGAATAGATTGTAAATAAATGAATAAATAATATGTATACGTAAAACAAATTAAGTAATCCCTCGAGACATGTCACATTAAATAAGTTATCTTTCGATATATTGTGTTTATGTGCGGTTAATTTATCTGTGCTGATGACTATTGTTATTATTTAAAGTGAGTCAAGTCTCTAGTCTTATTTTCTATGTGAAAATATGAAGCGAACATGTTTGATTGAACACAATCCAAACATATATCATTCGTGAAATCGAGGTTCAGAAAAGTCTTAGTTAAAACTAAAGTATGTAAGAACCGGTTTCTGTTCATAACAAAGAAATAAATTATATTCACGATTTGCCGATGAATATTTAATGATCAACATTTCGACGCAATACGTCGAAAATTTAAAACTATTTTATTAATATTCATATATGCTAGTCCCAGAAGAACTTGAGATAAATCCAATTTCTAATATACTTGCTGTCCGTCTGTCCGCCTATTCGTCTTGTTTTGTTGTGTTCAGTCGCCAAGTCGCAATTTTTGAGTTATTTTGATGAATACCAAGCACTATACTGACGTGTTTTGACCCAAGGACGAATGCTATTGAAATTGGTTCGGATCGTTGCACTTGTGCGACTATTTTCAATATAATGTCTAACTTGGAGAGGTCGTTTAATGAATAACTGTAGGGTGGTGTAGGGTTTTTAAGCGTGGCTTATGGCTCGCTATACTGTTTTTACTTGTTTTCTCTTGTTGCTGATTTTCCCGTTGCTTTCTGCTTTGCGTCTGTATTGCACTCGTTTGTTAGACAGCGCTTCGAGAAGATTTTAGCATACTTTAAACCACCTATCGATTTGAGTAATAAGTTATGCTTTTGCGGACTTTTGCGGCTGTGACAAACTAACTCCTTTCTAATTTGAGATTTATACTAAGTCGTCGATCAATACATTGTGTAGGCTGCAAATTATGCATTCATGCGTAGCAGGACTGGAAATAAAGATGCGCCAGCGTTCACATAACTTTAGACCACTGTCTGTCACAATTTGGCCATCAGCTAAATATATGCATACGTCATATTTCTCAGGTTTCTGTCTCAATGACTTTCAATAACGAACAACAAAATTGTTTAACGTAACAGAAGACGAACAAGACTAACGTGGCTCAGAAATTTACATTGATCATAAATATGTAAAAATTTCCTTTAGAAAAATTGTAAATTGTTAGTTATAATAAAAAATTGTTAACGATTTTTTTCAAATAAATTTATTTGAAAACCAAACACATAAACATTTTGTTAGCCATTTTTTTTTTTAAATATTATAAAAATAATGTTTTATACATTGACAAGTACATAGATATCTATCTATATATATATATATTTTTTTTTTTTACACAGAGGTAGAGAGATTAACTGAAAATTGATTTTCGCTTGCAATAAAACTAAAACGAAGAATGAAGAAAAAATAATTCGTTCATTATTATATTACAACCAAACAAGGAAACACCAGATTATTGCAGCTAGAGTAAAACCGATGTTCAATTCAAACAATGACGTCATCAGTACAAATAGAATAATAAATAAAAACGCGTAACCGGCATAATAGAGTACATTATAGCTGAAAAACATAAAAAGTTGAAATTAATAAAAATTTAATTTACGCTCATGAGGGGGAGGAGCTTACAATTTCCAATAGTTGCGATGCCAACTGGTGGTGACGACAGCTTCTTTGAAGTAGAAACGCCGTATGCCGATTATGATGCGATCTATAAATTCCGACCAATTGCATTGACTAGCATCAAAATTGTACCGTAAACGATCCTTCTCAGGTATTAGACGATTGATACGTAAAGCATTTTTCATATCATAACGAAAATCGTTGTGTAGAAAATAATCGAAAAATGCGCTTTCCTTTTTTTAAATACATGCATATATTCGAAGAGACTGTAAGAAGTTTTTTACTTAAGTCTTTTTATATTTTTTAGACTAAAATTTCGATCATTAAAGAATTATTAAGCGTTTCTTTTTTTTCTTTTAATAGACAAATCATTGATTGCTTTTAGGCTTAATATTTCAGATACTTACGTATGTTGTGGCATTCCTAATGAGAAGAGTTTCTCTGGTATTACAACTATCATGGCAGGTAACAGGTGAAACAAATAGAAGGATAGATTGTAACGCCAACCACTACGCAGTCTAGCGATAGGTTTCCATACAAAATTATCTGCTGGATGACGTCTTACACTATCGTTAAGATAATCACAAAATTGCCCGCATGTCATTGGATTCACTTCACCCGCAGTGCAATGTATTACTTCGGGTTGCTCGATATGCCTAGTGGCCACATACCAGGCCATTACTAATGACGAGTTTATTACGTAATCGCAGGGTATAACATCAAGAATGGCCGTCTCGCTGCCGCGCATGGTACGGAAAACGCCCTTTATAAATCCAGCCAGAAAACCTAAATGTCCCGAGCTAGCATTACCAACCCAACCGGGCAATGGTCTCTCCCAGGTGCCATAAACTGAAACCAATCAAAAAAACATCTTATTCAGTTAAATATTCAAAGCGAGAAAACATTTGCCTTTGGTCGAGTGAATTTTATATCACTTTTATCTAATATGTAAATGTATATATGGGAATCCGTCAGTCAGATTAGCATCTTTAGGTCCATTCTTAGATAAAATATTTTTATATAGAAAGAAATGCTTCCATATTATTAAATTTTTTGTTTTGAGTCCAATTATTTTCAGTTAAGCAGATGTATCCCTCCGTCTGTCTACTTTCATTGCTGCAGAGATAACCGTCAGCAATTGAGGATAACAAGTTAAAATGTATGTCTCTCTATGTTAGTCTGTGTATGAAAAGCCTCTTATAGCTTGACTCGTGAAATTGTGAAAATTTTCTTAATGGGTCGGATGACCAAATTTATATTGAGAAAGAGATGCACGTATCGACAGACTAAAGACTTTTTCTTCACTCTACGGTTAAAACTAGGAAATTGATTGATGATGGGCGTGAGAAATTCACACTTACCTACTGAAGGCCTTACTACAGCAACCGGCATATTTTTCATTTCCGCCATTAGTAGATTTTCGGCTAAATTTTTGGTGAACGTGTACGTATTCGGATGATCCATGATTGTTGCTTTACATTTATCCTTGTTGAAGTCTAGCCAAGCGTTATCATCTTCAGCCCATCTCATCATATCATAAGGATCAAATTTCGATTTATAAACTTTCTCTAATATTAAACCACGATTGTTACTATTACAGAAAGCCGTTGAATAATAGACATAAGCGGCCAGATTTTTGACTTTCTTTGCCAATTCAATTGTATGCATAGTCCCAGTCAGATTTGTTTTGATAGCCGCACGCAAGGGCGAGCTAAATTTGATGGTAGCAGCGATATGGTATATGACATTAACTTTGTCAATTAGTTCTTCACAGAGATCATTTGTGAAACCGAAATTCACTTCGCCAATTTCACCCACCACTGGGACAATTTTCTTCAAAGTATTGTCATCATGTTTTTCGAAAAGCTAAGGGACGACATGGAAGCAAAAAGGAAAAAAAAAACAAGATTTTATATTATTTCTTCGAAATTATGGGAGACCTTTTGATATTTTTGCACCCGCCATCCGTTACATAAATGTGGGCTCAATGATGGTTTTAGAAAATAATACTAGACGACATGGAGTATGTTGAAAACTTTTTGAAAAGACTCTATGAATTTTTAATAGGACCATTAGGGATCATTTACCTTCCAACATGAAAGCGGACGTATGGCGTTTAGCGTTACAATAAACACAAGTGAATTAGGGGACAAACACATATACAAAATTTTCCAATTATGGAATCACACCATGTTTGAGAGTCCTCAACGAAATTTTGCCTAGATAAGAGCTTGCCGCACACCACGTCGCTTAATATAATTATTAATATAACAATTTTTCAAAATAAGGCTCTATACGAGAAGTGAGGGGACCATTAGTCCAATCGGAACTATTTGCAATAGCATTTGCCTTTGGGCCACAACATGAAAATGTTTCAAAATTAACGCTCTGTAGGTTGAACACAAAAAAACGAGACAGACAGGTGGATAGACAAGCTTAGATCGGATCATAATCGCTTTCTTTTTGTTATAAAAAAAGATAATTTTATCTCAAACCCTTTTGGGTGTTGCGTACATCCGCACAAACTTGTATGCGCTTGTACAGTTTGTGTAAGGTATAAAAAGGTCCACGTGCAATATGCGTGAAATGTGGTCAAGCGAATCCTATGAATAACCGACAGTTGGAAGCAGAGTATGGGAAATGGTTAGGCATTCTGCGATCGTGTGCGCAAAGAAAACCAAGTAAGAAAATTATAGTCGATCGTGACCAAATACCCATTTTATACCCATCGTCCCAAAATAAATAAATTTTCACACATACAAAGAGCTCATTCTTAATAGATATAAATTCTTACATTGACGCTCTTTTTCAACATTCTTTAACCTATGTATAGTTACGGTAAGGTACATTATTAATTATTATTATTATTAATTATTGTACTATAACTTACTTGTTTCTGTAGCATCCGTTTAATACGTTCTTTTGGATCGACATTCTTTTTACTTCTTACTAAGACGTAAATTGTACCAATATCTGGGCTGGTACCAAGCAAGGCCTCAATTAGTACGGTACCTAAAAATCCAGTACCGCCTGTGATGAATACATTTTTGTACGCAAAAAAATCGCCAATTGTCATCTGATCGCTATTTTGCGTATGCTTCGTACTTAAATTTCCATTTTGGCTGCCATGTTGAGACATGGCAGATATGTTATAAGTTAGATTCGTTGGTGGAGCCAATTTGATGCTTTAGTAAACAATGCGCTGAAAAATTACAAAAACTGAAATGAAAACAAACAAGAAAAGAAAATTATTTTGGGTTGTGGCCGAATTTGTTGTATTGTTGTAAAATAATTTTGTGGAAACTTATATCGTGTGTCTGTTGCAGTTTATGAGGAACGAGCCTAGAGAGACAGAGAGAGAAAGCAAAGATGTTCACTGTTTTTGCTACATAGACGTGTAGGCGTTGTAGGCATGTTCTTTGAAAAGTTTGGAACACATATATATTCTTTTGCAAGTTTGTAGGCAATATCTTGGTTTTTGCGAACGTTTACCACAGATACTACACAGTTGTGCAAACGCACGGATGGACAGATAAACTTAGCTGCATTGCGAATTTGAAACTAGCTAAGAACTTATACACTTTATGGTATTTTTGAACCTTGTTTCTGCGCCTTATAAAGGTATTGGAAAAAAAAGACATTTTTATACACCGTAATAACAATCTCCCGCTTTCGTAGTACTGTCGGGGTATCTCTCGGCCGATTTGGCTCAATTTTAATACCACCCTTACAGTGTTTCTGTCAAATTTGAAGTCGATCGCTTCATTTTTGCCGCCAGGAGTATGTTTACAACAGACATTACACAGACGGACAGATAGATTAACGGGCGGATGAACAGACGGATATGCTTAAATCGATTCAAAATTTGATCTTGATCAAGAATATATACTTTGAGGGCTATCTGAAGCTGTATTCTGGTCGTTGCAAACGTTTTGACCAAGTGAATGTACCCTTCATCCTTCCGTGACGGGTATAAAAATAAACAGAAGTATATATAAAAGAATTTATTTATGTTTATTTTTCGCTAATCATTCGATGAATATTATGGAATTTGTTTATGACTATCATTGTGAAATGCGCGTTTTTAAATTTCTACGTGAAAACATTGTCCCGAAATGAATTTTGAATGTTAGTTTCTTTGAACACAATTTACATAATACATGGTATAATAGTTCGTTGCTAATAAGTTATTTATATATGCAAATATTTAATGATCAAAATATAATTATTCATATAAGTGTAGTTGTAGCTGAAAGACAACAGTGTACAGTCCTACTATCGAAATATTCGAACAAAGTTTACCTACAAACAAATTATTGTGAATTAGTTTTTATAGTCATCACCGAACGATGAGAGGTATGTTCATTTATCAAAACGTTGGCAACGTTCAGAAGAAAGCTCCTGCGATATTGCACATTGTATATATTCAACCTCAAATTCCGATTCGATTTAAGCATGTCTGTCTGTCCGTCATGTTTGTTTTAAACGTTCCCCTGGCCAGAAAAAGAAAGCTATCGGTCTCAAATTTAGTAGAGACATTACGATTTCTTACACGTAGCTTGATGTTGGAAATAGTCCAAATCGGCCGAAAAACATGCTTACAGTACCACGTAAGCAGACATCACCTTTTTTTTCAAAAGGAATATAAAATTGGTTTGGTAAATTTATAAAAATTAGTAGTACCTCCGCAAAAATGTTAAAAATAAACCACACCTACCCAATATTATAGTGTGTTAAAATTTGATTTTTTTTTCAATATCTTTATAAGGCGCAGTAATAAGCTTTAAAAACCCCATAAAGCTTATAAATTCTCAGCCAGTTTCAAATTCGAAATCCGTCTAAGCATGTCCGTCTGTTGGCCTATCCATATGTTCATCTGCCTGACTGTATAGTATGTATGATAAACGATTTTGGATCTGACTTAAACTTTTCAAAGTATACGCCTATAACGCTCACACGTCTATGCGATAAAAACTTTTATTCAGAAAATAAAAATAAAAACCGCGTACACACCATAATATAGACCATAAAAATTTAGGTCTTTTACCTTTCTTGTTTTCTTTTTTAGGCTACTGGTGAGGGATGCAAAGGATTTGGTTAGAACCGAATATATTTTATACACGGGCTACATTTTTATAACCGACAGCAAAGGGTTATGTGCGATCGTACGTTATTAGCGTTACTTCGTAAACACCATTTAGAATATTGTGGATGAACCTGCTAGCCAACGTTTTCAGAGCTTTTGCTCTCTATATATTGTGGCAATGTTTACGTTGTTGCCAGCGATTGAGATTTGACCAAATCGTGGCAAATAAGCCATTATTTTTCGCGCTACTATGCCTGCTTTATGCAATTCATATGAACATGTTCTCCACATACCGTATTCGCTGTAGATCATTGGAATATTTTCACCTATTTACCGAATGAAAGAAAAACGTAGAAAGCAAAGACTTTGTTTGCTCACATAATATCTTCACAAAACAGTAAAGCACTCAAAGGTGTCATTTACATTATAAGCAAAAAGCTGCCGAGTGACAGGTTTTAACTGTATCCCAGGCGGTAATTCTATGGTGTCAGCTTAAAGGAAAATTTTATGATAGAGTTTTGACGATGACGATTTTCTAATTTTTAAACGTTCATTGGCTTAATTTCACTACAGACGCGTATTTACAACGTTTTTTTTTTTCGTTAATGTTTGTTTTAAGATTTCAGCAGCTCCCTTAGAGATCAGAAAGAAAGGCAAAAAAGCTGCAGATTCAATTAGCGTGTATTTAACTTACGTAGATTCGTCTGACTAGTTTTTGAAGATAAAATTTTCATTTCGAAGCAAGCGTATTTACGCAATTAGTGCAATACGCTCATGGCCAGACAGAAGTGAAGAAAGAGATAGAGGGGGCAGTGCGCATGTGCCCAATGTCTTGACTGATTCGCTATAGCTACGACCAAAGAAAATTCTGCCGCACTTCAGATTTTAACCTGCGAACATAGTCCCGGATCTTACCTATTCGGCTATAAGCCGCATAATTAAAAACTTAAAACAATTTAAGATAACAAATTCTGACGTTGTTGTGTTGCCAGCAATACATATAAAATTGACGTGACATTCCGTTCATTATCACAGAAATAGGAAGTTTTTTTCTCCATCATATCATACATCATTATAAACCCCCTCTGCAATCGAAGGTCCCATCTACACCTTTTGTGTTTGAAAGAACTGATTACGTTTGTTCTAGTTATGCATTGCAAATGAGCAGCGCCTTGGAGGGCATCAATTTCCCTCCTTCGCCAGGGTACTGCCCTCGATAGGATGCGAACAAGTATCGAAAATCTGTCATAATTGCTTTTGCCCTAAAGTTAAACTAAATTTTAACGAATAAATAAGTAATTCTCTTTATTCCGAGAACCTTTAACGCGGAATTTGTATAATAAATAGCGTTCAAGACATTTGCTCAAATATTGATTAGCCAGATTTGAAAGTTTAACGCAAAAATGGTACAGTTCCGTTTCATTGAAAAGCGGCCATCTATCCGTATCGGTCCACGGAACTTACATACTCTTAACGCCAGTATTAAAAAAAGAGAAGAAGAACAGTATAGTCACGCAACATCGATCATTAGATATCCTGTACTACTTCGTCTGGTACAATTCTTCACTTATTTTCGTGATAAAATATTAACTATTATATTTTGCGTCCAGCTGAAGGTGCGCCAGCTAAGGGAGCCCTTATATGCAGGAGAAGCCAAAGCTAACGTGGTCTTCATTTAACAAAATTAATCTTGTATTCAAAATGCCCAAGAATTTATATACTTTATGGTGTTTTTGAAGCTTGTTTCTGCGCCTTATAAATGCGAGGTCAATTTTTTCCATTTTCTTGCAGATGTCACAGCATCGCCCAAAGAATATGCCTTCAAATTTTTGTGGGTTTATCTCCTATAGTTTATGAGTAAAAAGCGAAAAACCAAATTTTTATTTCTTTTGAAAAACAGTGGTGTTCTCAGTTTACGTGGTGCTGTGGGCTTCTCCGTCGGCCAATTTGGTCCATTTTCAATAGCAACTTACGTGCAAGAACTTTCAATGTTTCTGCTAAATTTAGAGTGGGCGGCTTCATTTTTGCGTCCACAAGAATGGTTACAACAGACATTACATAGACGGACAGACACACAAAGGAACAGACGGACGTGCTTACATCGATTTACAATTTGTTGCTGATCAAGAGCATATATACTTCTTGGGCTCCCTGATGCTTTCTTCTGGGCGTTGCAAACGTTGTGACAAAATGAACGTACTTCCCATATTTCGGTGATGTCCCTAAGAAGTAGGCCGTTTTGTCATACAAAAGGTTCAGCGGGTTCGACATATCGATTCATACGATTCAACGGCTCTTTAAAATTAAGGCATTACAAGGGGAGTGAGCGTAAATATGGTAAATTTATTTTAATGTCATTCTTAAGCCAAAACGCTTCGACATACCAAATTTCGTCAAAATATCTCAGAAATTGCACGCTGTAGGTTGAAGGCGAAAATATATCGGCAGACACAGCACGGATAACCGGACAGACAGACTTAAATCAATTTAGAAAATGATTCGGAAAATTATCTGATTTCGACTAGTATACCAAATTTGGATCTAGCTTAAACGCTTCTGTGTGGTCTTAACTATAGTTGGGTATGCGGTCGACGAAGCGCGACGAAGAAGTGGATATGCCCGTGTTCAAATCCTCAGTACTATAGAACCCACTTTAATTAGGTTTTGTGTGGTCGTAACCACAGTTTGGTTTGCAGTCGATAAAGGCTTGGCACTTCACCTTCTAGGTTGCAGCCATATCATTCTCTCTCTCTCTGTCTCTCTCTCTCTCTCTCTCTCTCTCTCTCTCTCTCTCTATCTATCTATTTATCTATTTCTCTCTCTCTTCTCATTTCTTTCTGACCTTCGTTCTGTTGAAAGCAAAGATGACACATTGTGAATGATTGATCATATATGACGAAAAAGTTGCGGGCGCGTGTATTATTTTTTAAAAACGTTGAACTTAAATTCTTTTCCTTGAAATTAATTTCTTCTTGAATTCTCCTTCTTCTTTTTACCATAGACGGTTCGTTTACTTATGACTCGTGCGAAATGGTCTACGCCAATCAGAGGACCCTGTTTGAGACAAAGATGCTGCAAGAGTCTTCACGAGTGTGCTCGTTAAGCACATCGTTACAGGGGGAATATGGCGATAGATTGTTAGTGATTGCCCTAAAATAGAAGTTAAACATTCCTGACGGTGCCTGCTGGTTCGTTATTTAACTTGTTGACAGAGTGTATAGAAAAATTTGAATAAAAAGGTGAACTATTTACTAGTATACACTTTTAATGTATACCTAAGGTTAGGTTAGATAGATTAAAGTAAACTTCCCTTACTAGAAATTCTAGGTTTTCGATCAACATTGATCATTATGATAGATCATTGAATTAATTTAAAGCACATTCTTCTTGCCATAGGTCGGCTTGCGAACGTCATTGCTGTCTGTTACTGAAGAGCAAACGAACGCAAGTCTCTAATATCTAACATCTGGTTAATGAAGTATTTACTGTACAACTATGTTTAATTGTAGGCGGATATGAAATAAGAAAACTAATTAATTCATATTTAACACGGAAGCTTAAATATTTTTTAGGAATTTTCGGGTTTGGTGTTGTACATGTGTTCATATGCAAAATGTTAATTTGAAAAAAATAAAAGACTAAAAAGTATTGAGCGTAAAAATGTAAATAATGTTAGTTAGTATTCAAATGTTAGGGTAAAGGAATACATGAATCGATAAAGTGAATTAAGTTTACTCTGGCTCAATATTTTTTTAACTATCGATTATTTGTGACTAATGCATAGAAATATGCCATTAAATAGGTTATGTGTTATTGAAGAAAGCGATTAGGTAGCAAAAAAAAAAAAAAATGTTGTTAAGAAATGTAAAAAAAAAGCAAACAAGAAAACGGACAAAGGTAAAAGCAAAATAACGAAAAATAATATTAAAAATCAAATTAATTATTGTTAATGAACAAACAATTATTGTAAAGTAGTAATGAAGAAAGCATTGCTAAGCTATAAACAATATTCGCTAAAATATATAACGAATTTAGTTAATTGAAGGTGTAACCATATTGTATAAGGCCTGAAGGTTAATCATTCCCATTCGAAAAGGTTGCATTGTGAACGTGTTTATCACCCCCTCGACAATTACGTTATGAAATTATTCCGAAACTTTCCAATACTAAAAGTTGCTCACATTACTATCCACGTCATCATTAATCCATTTATTAAGGGTCCATTAGCTTTTCATATAAAAAAACTTACTTACAGGTTTTCTTTGAATTAATTTTAAAGTGCTGACGTACTTGGAATGCACTGCTCATTCATTATACATGCAATAGCATGTGGGTATGAGTTAAGAAACTATTTAATAACTAATTGTGATTCGATTAATCGTCTCTAAGGATTCAAAAATTTCTCTGAGCTAGATAAGCAACACCTATACTGAATCTTGAACATTCATTGATTTGAGAAAGTGTATGGTTCTCGTTTAAGTATTTGTGCCCTACACCACTTGTCGTACAGGGTATATTAAGTTAGTGCGGATGTGTGTAACACCCAGAAGGACTTAAGATAGACTGATCGATTCAGAATCATAGTCCGAATTGATCTAAACTTGTCTGTCCGTCTAACGTCCGTTCATATAAATTTCTGTTCAAGCTATAGGTCGCAATTTTGGAGATATTTTGATGAAATTTGGTGCAGTCACGTGTTTTGACTCAAGGACGAACGCTATTAAAAATGATTCGGATCCGTCCATTTTTCCGAAAAATATTGCCATTTTCAAAATTTCTTGGCCCTGTATATACCCTGTACCACAAGTGGTGTAGGGTATAAAAACTAGGTGGACCTAATTAAATCCGCATGGGTCTATTTCTTGGTCATATAAGATGTTCCATGAGTAGGAAGACCTTTGGAACATTAATTCATAGTAACGTTCCAGCAAAAAAATGAACGGTAGTGAATTTGGATCACATAGGTCAATTTTTTTTGCACCCCAACATATATAGGCGCTATCACGAAACGCAAATTCATATATGGAGAGAAAATCTAATCTTCCAATATGCGGGCTTCCATGACTATTATGGCTTTACGTGAAAAAATGTGTACTTTCTGGAGCATTATTATCAAAACGAGCCAATAACTGAACTAGGCAAAGTGGTGTAAGGTATATAATAGTCGGTGCTGCTCGACTAAAATGTTTTTACTTGTTTCTAGTTCTGTATGAACGGAAGCTAAGTTATATAATTGCAGCAAAATCCTTGTTAGTAATTTTTTAAGGACTTACAAGTTACACTTAAAAAATCCTATAAAGATTAGAACCGATTACGAAATACATTTTGCATGCACATAAACAACTTATAACTCTCTCTCGAACAAAGAACACTTTCGATTGATAGCTTAGGTCATTTCAAGTTAATGCGAGTTCACTAAAATAAAGAGCAGACTTCCTCGATAACTAAGCGGTGCGATCGTGATGATGGAATTCGTTAATAAAAGCAAGATTCAAATCATTGAAATTGTAACTTAAAACATAAATTTAAAAATTTTAATATTACCAATAATAATACAAAGTTAAAAGCGTTCTATTCCGGAAATAAAAAGAATCACCTGACTGTGAAGCAACTAGCATAACTAATGTATAATAATTTATTATCTCACAAAACAGCTAATGGCATATAGCTAAGGTGCTAAATAATAATTGCAAGTAATTAAGTAATTTTAAATTATACGCATAATGAAATAATAACAATCATAAAATGACGTAATAACAGTTTCTTTTCTCTTCAGCAAAAAACTATAT
Source organism: Glossina morsitans morsitans (assembly GCA_001077435.1). Taxonomy (NCBI): domain Eukaryota; kingdom Metazoa; phylum Arthropoda; class Insecta; order Diptera; family Glossinidae; genus Glossina; species Glossina morsitans. The sequence goes on along the minus strand of CCAG010021505.1, from coordinate 59,704 downwards.
CTAGCGAAGAAATTTTCAAATTGCTCTAATAACTTCAATGTGCTCTATCAAATAATGTTAGAATTGCTAGCTAGCATTCATACGTGAACAAGACTTGCGAGTAACTTCGTTGGTATTAGTCATTACTTATCGCAATAGTTGAACATAGTAGAAAACGTCTTTCTAACTGCGCCTATTTTAAGTTATTTCTTACTTATGCTTTACACCTGAACTGCAATTGCAGTTAATCTCAAAATGTAAATTAAGCTGTTTGGGAACTGAATGGAACACGTACTGAGATATGCATGGCAAGTCAACATCTACCAATTGTTGTAGGTGAGTGTAAGAAACTTGGCAAGCTTGACTGAAGCAACTTTCACATATCGCAAGGTGCTGATTCAAACCTCATTCCCAAGATTTCCGGCAAATAAATAGAATCGCATTTTTTTCGAATTACATTTAGGAACAATAACAGCCCGTCATTTAGCGTATAATCTTCAGTTAAAGGGTCCAAATATTTCTTTTCAATAAGATGAGAAAAAGTTTATTTCTTCAAGGAATGCGTCTAATACCTCTTGAATAGTCTTTGTTCTTTTTAAAGTAGCAACAACAGGGAAACTTGAATTGCGAAAATTGAAAAAACATAAGAATTTTTCTTTTTTTTACACCCTACACGACTTGTGATACAAGGATATATTAAGTTTGTGTGGATGTATGCAACATCCACATGGACTTGGGATAGATCCTCATCTTTTATTATACCGAACGATTCAGATACACATTTTGCTTCGATCTAAGCTTGTCTGTCTCTCTGTCTTTTTTTTTTGTTCAACCTAGAGGCCGTAATTTATGAGATAACGTAATGAATTTTGATACATCGACGTGTTCTGGCCCAAAGACGACAGCTATTGAAAATGGCTCGGATCGAATAACTGTGGGGTGGTGTAGGGTATTTATTGGTGCGTGTTATAGTGTTCTTACTTGTTAAGTAATGACTTACCAAGTCGACTGTGTGTTAAAACCATTACTTTTTGAAGTCATTGCTTAAGATATACGCAAAACTCTTGCAAAGACACTTAATGCATGGCACATATGAATGTTTCAAGTCATTGCTCACAATATACCAAAAACAGTGGCCAAGCTTGATTCAAGATATACACTTCCTTATTAATTCAGCATAGATGGCAAAATTATTTTTTGCAAAGTTTACCTATCCGTCTGTTGATATGAAGCAACAAGATATGAAAATTTTATTTTACGGAATATATGATGACCTTGAGTATTTATTTATTCAAAATTGCTTTGTTTGTGTGTGCCATTAGTAATTGTCCTCTAGCTAGTGGTGCAGCAAATTATCGTTTATGTTATCACGTGTAGTTTACTCGGTGTCAGACAATTTAAAAAAAAGTCCCAATTTACTCACTCAGACAAGTTGTTGTAGTTAAGGATGAATTATTTTATTAAATATGTAGGTTATGATGGTTACATATATGTATTGAGTTCGATAATGAAGTAAGTTAGTCACAGATGTCAAGTGTATATATGTATGAACATATTTAATGTAATACAATAAATATATGAATTCTTGTCTGTCATCGGCTGAATATCTATTGAACCACTTAATATTTTATTAGGCTGTGTGTTTTATGAAAAGAAAAATGTGCAAACCAACTACGGAGTATGTGAGACAATTGAAAAAGTTTTACACGTCTCAAGACAAATCTTAAGGAGTTCTTATTCAACGCAGATATATTGTAGTCGGCAAACCAATACAAGTTTAGTAATGAATTTTTTTAATGACGACTATAAATATTTGCAGCACTTGTTTCGGAGCACTTGTTATAAGTAACTAATGAAAATGTTTTAAAATTTTTAATTTTTATTTTTAATGTTTGCTCATTAGCATTGGGAAGTTCAAAGCAATTTCCAAAACACGCTTTAGTCAACGGTCTTTTCTCTGTTCAAGATTTAATGCATTTTTGGCCGTCACGAAAGTGATCAGACGAAACGTGTTAGAACTGCGCTTTCTTTCTTTACGTCTTTAAAATATAATATACTTTTGGAATGAAACGATTATAGCTGTCAGAGAAAGTTAATCAGACGGTGGCCATTGGCTTATGAGATAAATTGGCGCCCTCTAGTTTGCAAGACAATTGAGTACTACTTAGAAGGCCTGCACCAAAATTCAAAAATCAGTTATGAGGGCTGTGCATGATCCCAACTCTCCTCTCTGGACAAGGCGGAGTCTACTTAACACCTCTAATTATTTAGCGTCTCCGCGATATTCGTTTTAAGAATTCTGTCGCTCCCACATAGACTTTCCGTAAGCATTGAAAAATACTTTCGGCCATTCATTGCGCGAATTATCGAGATAGGCTTTTGAACCTGCGGGGGCTCATAGTATGGACTGTAATGTTTCTAGATATCGGCATTATACCATTTTGTTCATAGGTACTCTCGCATTCGGATTATCCAAAAATTGTGGAGTGCTGTCTAAATGCCAGGACGATCATACTACTTCTTCTCCAGTTTCCCCAATAACCTATAGATTTGTGCTAAATCTTGAGCCTTCATAGCAGCTGGTTGCTTAGTAAAGCAGACTGCAAGCCGAGGATTTCGTCTAATCTCGATGACTCATCGATGGCGGGTTTCCCCCACTGGAATAATAAACGGACAATAGATTGCTAGGGTAATTGTTTGAAAATGACAGGACAAAATTCACCTTTTACAGCACACCATAATTACGAGTGAAGTCTTTCTCATGCAATAATAAGCAAACACATAAGCTTTTAATATATTTTTGGTTCTTAACAATGGTAGACTCATTTTTAAGTGCGCTACAGCAGCTCGCATACTTAATCTGTCGGCCTAGATAAGACGTGTTTTAAATTTCACTACACGAAATTAATTCTTGTTTTCTAATTTTGCGAAGCTTAATGTTCGATGAAAGCGGAACGGTTTTGCATACCAATCTGCAAAAGCATAATTCAAAGAACCGAAGAATTAATCAGCGGGTAGGCGTAAAAATGGATCGTGATAAGCACGGCCGGGACTACGGACGAGGGTATGGACGAGTATAAGGACAGACAGAAGTATAGGAAGGATAGAAAAATAAAGAAAATTCCAAAATCAATTCGATAGAAGTTTGTGAAAATAGGACGTATGGACGTACGAAGATTGCATGTAAATATGAATAGAAAAAACGGCGTATATTTTGTAGAATGTATACATACATGATATAATGCATATTTTCTCGCTTCGTGGAGGGAATGACAAAATCATAACTCTTTTGCCTTTTGATGACGTGTAAGCCGATAACATATATGGGAAATTGAAACTTTCTGCTTGCGTGTGCAATGGTTTTAGATTTCAATTTAAAAAGGAGCGAATAGGCGAACGATTATGACTAAATTATCAAGGGCATCCATCCCTGAGTCATATTGCTAAACGTTACAAATGTGATGTCAAAATTAATATACCTCCGTTTCTAGAGGGCGTGTATGAAAAAGCAGTTTATAATTACTATCATGTTTGGGTAGCGATTTAATTAATGGTTAGTCGTATATAGATTTTTTGTTAGACACATAGTTTTTGCCGACTGATTAGGAAATACTAGAATATATCTAAGAACAATGCAACTAACTTTAAGCTAACAAACTCTCGACGAAACAGATATTGCGCACATTTCATGCTGAGACTAGCAATTTGAAGTGAACGTATGTATGTCTAACTAAATAATTATGTTTGGTTAGGTAAATATTTAACCAGCAGAGATGTATAGATATTTTAACAAGTTTTGCATGTTTTATATAATTTGTTTTATACTTTAAAACTAAATAATTAAAGATTTTGGGTAGACGCCTTGAATATATTAAGAAATGAATCTCAATTAGTTTAGAAAACCAATTAGAGGGTAACAATGAAACATTCAACAGTTGGGAAGTGACAACTGCCATGTTAATTTCATACTTTCAGTTGATTTCCTGATATTTGCCTTTAATCAACGGTATCTTCGTTATGGGTTTTAATATTTTTGTGCCTACGAGAGGGGGAAGGGTACTAATTATGTCTTTTGGTTTTCAAGGCACAAAATCACGCTTCACAGTTGATCGGGGCATTTTGTGCAAATGTATTGTTGTTTCCATCCGTCTGTCGTTTTCACTACAACCCCTCATTGACTCCCTGACAATAGGCAGACATTTTGTAGATGGCGGCTAGAATAATTATTTACCAAGACTTTCTTGAAATATAGTGTAAAAATGGGCGTGGTCAGATTGCACACATACATACGGCAAGAATGGATAGACATCGTAGATAGAAAACCACGGAAATATAGCGATCTAAAACTGCGTGTAAACATAGTTTCAGTTGGCTGATTGACACGCCCACAATGACCAATATAATTTGCAATTTTTACGCACAAAGTTTCGCTGCAACGTAACTCTTTTAGCTACTTTGCGCTACTTCGTATATGGGTGATTTGCTAAAGAGAATCACAAATAATATGTAACACGCGGCTTAAGAGCATAACAATACCAAAAAAATAATAAGGCAAAGCAAAACGTAAGACGCAAGCGTAGCACGTTGTAATATAATCAGAAACGCATATATTTTTGAAAAAAGTAAAAGAAAATTTTCAAGCTCTAGAGATAAGTTTTACATGTATTTGTGTTTATTTACCAATAGAGACACAACAGCAGCAATTGGTAAACAAGAGAACACGTTAAAGCACAATAGCCAATGTAGAAAAACTTATTGTTGTTTTTTAATTAGTCTGCTTTTGTGCTTAATAAAATTATTCCGATGCATGAAATTTCCAAAAATATATTTTTCAATATTTCGTAATTTTTAATTTACTTTTTAACTTATTCTTTTAAAAAGTTTATTATTTATTATTTTGGTTCACATATATTTTACAAGTTATTCTTCTATTTCTTTTACTTATTTTATATATCGTTTGGTTTTTCTTTAATTTTTTTTTCTTTCCAAATTTCTTTATATATTTCTTGAAGTTTTCTTTTATTGCATTAATTTTTTCAGTTAAATCGAAAAAGTTTTATTGAAACAGCCGTCAGCTAAGCGTGCTCAGTTAAGACTGATCGTGTATACGTGAAGAAATATTTGGTATTGAAAAACACAATCTATGTATAGTTAGCGATACACTAATACAAACGCACACTCACCTGTATAAAAATTGGAAATTCCGAAAACCGTATAAGAAAATCATAAAAATATATCAGCATAAAAACTCAGCTTAACTGATAAGTGAACCAAAAAAAACAGAGACCTCTCTCTCTCTCTCTCTCTCTTCCTCTCTATAAAAAAGAGAGAATTGCATTTTGGCTTAAGCCGAATTATTGCATACCTTTCAAGTTTCGCATACAATTTGTTAAGATTTTAAATTTACTCAGCATCTAATAACCAGTCTCGGGTACAGATCTGGGTGTCTTTGTTTGCTTTTTGAAAAAATCTTTTGTTTTCCAAGCATACTTGAAGCCTTGACTCAACTCACGGTTGGTTTTTGTATGTCACGCAAACAACAAAAATTGAATATCTGGCAAAAAAACTCAAATTGCAATGCGTCCTTGCCTATAAGACTTAAAAAAGCGTATGGAGCGAAAAAAATATGCGGGCGGTTGAAGATGCATCTTTCCGAAAGGTGTGAGCTTATGTGGATGACTTGTGGCACATTTTGTCTGCGCATCGCTCTAGCTTAAAAAATCAGTACAACGAACTGGTCATCACGGGAGACATAAATTTTGGTGCAAAGGTGTACGTGTAAGTGATTCGATACAAACTTAAATCTTATGAAAACCCTTACCGAGGACGATAACGGTTTTCATTGGACACACAGTTCCAGCGATGCTCAGCGTGCTCATGCAACATGCGATAGGAGACAGGAAATAATCATTTTTAAAAACGTCGCCTACTTTGCCTTTGTGCCTGTGGATACCTTTTGCGCATTTGGCATAACGTGTTGCTCTTGTCAGGAACTTCACCAATTGTGCAGCAACAATTTCGTCCCTCAAATGAACTTGCAACTAGGAAAGTGAGAATTATATTATAACATAATTTTCTGCGCAGGCGGCATGCGAAGCTTGGTTGGGATATAATTTTTGTAAAAATTTGTAATTTTAGTTCACCCTGTGGATTGATTCTGAATATATTAAGTCTAAAGTTTTGCTTTTGGTATATCCCCATAGCAGTTTATGAGATAACTTATTAGTAGTCCTGCCACACTTCCTTTGAGAAGGCTAAAAAAAAAAAACACAGAGAGACATGTAAATGGAATTATTTTCCTCCTCCTTTAGCGAAAAATGTTTAAATAGTAAAAATATTACGTTAAGTTAATGCAGTTTGGTGGATAACGTTTCCTATTTTTTTCTTGTTCACTACATAGCGAAGTAGATAAAAGTTGCGACTACCAAGTCTCGCGGCGTTCGTAGTTCAGTGCAATTTGACAATACTTGATTGTACCTATAGTAAATGTTCGTAGGCATAACATTTATCGATTTAGCTACACATCCCCTAAGTTTCGTCCATTCCCTATGTCTTTTCCTCTTTCTTCACTTAACCACCATTACCTTGTTACTGGGGATATCTCCTGAGTCATTGGTCACATTAAGAAAAAGTATAAATCTAATACATACAAAAATTAAAGCTAGTGGTTTTCGAACACGTGAATAGACCACACGTCATTGGCCTGGTGAGGAATAAGGGGTTTCTTGATTTAAACTGCGAACTTAGAGTGACTGACTTGGATTATTGTTTACTAACATGGTAATGTTAACATAAATATTATGTTCAAATTTGTTTGCAATCGGTCCAATAATGCAGAAATTAACCTACAATGCCATTTATTGAACGTGGCAGCATTACACATATTTCTTAAGCTGAAGCAAACGTTACCTATAATTTTCACTTCAATTGAATGAGTGAATGGCTTCACTGCTTTGGAACGACACGCGTACAATGCACGAATTCATTTTTATTTGTAGCGATTTGAAAAACCAGTGTATTTTCCGACATTTTATCTTATTACGGATCCACCAGATAAGAAAATCGAGCAGTCTAACAACCACTGATCATTGTTTTATAATTTTGTCAGCAATATCTGAGGCTGTAGCATACGGGCTCTCAAAGTAATATATCTTTTCGAGAGACAAATATAATATTTTCCATCACTCGTATGTATGCATGTATGTGAGTTAAAGTTTTGTTGACTTATTCGCATATATCGAATAATAATGTACTCGCAAACAAAGCGAACTACTAACGCGGTTAAATATTTCTTCTTATCGCATATTACATGTGTTAATGTAAAGTTTTCATGCATTTGTCGTAAGAGTTTTAGCTTTTTCAGGGGATTTTTTCTAAACTCTTGCTTGCTTTAAGTATTGACGTCAATGAAAATGTGCTAATATCAATCTTGTATTTCGCTCTTTCCTCTTGCGTATACCTCTCTTTGCCACTTCATCTGCTGTTGTGTTACAAATATTCTCTTTTCCGGTTTCTCATCAACAGTTTCGTGTACCGATCGTTTTTTGTATTGATGAAATATTTTGAATTTTTTTCTTTTCTCGACTTGAAGATTTACTTTTTGGATTTAGTTGGCCTAAATATTTTTGTTACTCTCTTTGACAAAAAAACTTAATGGAAACTTTAATATGAAAAAAAAAATACACAGTGAAACTGAGTAACACAACTACATATGTTTTTCTTTTTTTTTGTTTTATGACCTTCTTAAGCATTTCTTTTGCTTACTTTATAATAATGTGAATGTGTTGTTGTAGTCGTTGTTTTTGGGGTTTACATTAACTTAAATCAGCGAAAAAATTTTTATTTATCATTTTCCTTAAAATCGCTTTGGTCAGTGTCATAAACTTGTACGAATAATATAAATGTTTCGAAGGTAAGGGGGGTTCACACTAAAAATTGAAATAACTTTATTGTTCTCAATCAAAGAATTGAAATATTACTTTTTAATATATATCATATATGTATGTAAATATATATATATATATGTATTTATATATATGTATTTATAATTTCTAAAATGAAAACCACAGTTTCGGACATAGGGAGAAGAATATTTCAATTCAAATACCAAAAATACTTTAACGTGTGTATATATAGCCATAAGTAAGTTTATTTAAAACAATATAAATATTAACCCATGAATATAAAAACTTATGAATATAATTAAAATTATTTTATACATATACTTCAATTAACATTTCATTCATTTCTCACACTGCCCGAAATTATGGTTTACATTTCATAGGAAACATGCTATTGGGTATTTGAATAACGCGGCAATAATGAAAAAGGAATGACTATTTCAATTCAAATGTGCAAAAAAATTAAACGTGTCTATATACCTATATGTTCAGTTATTTACAACGGTATATTAACCTATAAATATAAAAAACTTAATCTATGAATATAAAAACTTATGTATATGAATAAAATTATTTTATACATATATTTCAGTTCACATTTCATTCATTTTTCATACTGTCCGAAATTATGGTTTACATTTCATAAGAAACACGCTATTGGGTATTTAAATGAAGCGGCAATAGTGAACAAGGGATGACTACAAAGTCCGAATTTATGCTTTACATTAAAACAAAAATTTTGTAAATCAAATATGTTATGATTGCTTTCACTTCGTGTTATTTAACGAAAAACATCTACTTTTGAAAGCCTGAAAATACATACTCTAAAGCGAAGTAAGTAATACCTGACTAGTGTAACGATTTACTTCAAACGTTGATGAAATGTAATAATGCGAAAAAACTGCAATATGTTGTTAAAGTATTAATATGGTTGTTGTCGATTTTCAGGCCAATCATGTTTCAAGTGTCTCTAAAACAGCACTCTGAAGGTCAAACTACTGCGGATTCAAAACAAAACAAAAGAAAGCTTTAGAGTAAATCCATATATTCTAAGTAGATAATATTTTTAAACAAAGGAAAAAATATAAATACATGGACTATATGTACGGACGAAGGTTGTAAATTTCTATTTCCATAGTTGATTCCATTTCAAAGGTTGAGGTTTGAAATGTTAAGTGTTTATGTATCTAGCTCATACAGTATTGCATTCTTTGCATTGTTCTTGCTTTTATGTACGGGAGCTAATGTAGCAAAAGTTAACAAATGTTGCGTCATTGCATGACGTTGTCTTTTTTTGCTATTAAAAATTTTGCTCTTAGACATCGGCGAAGATCTCGGGCAGTGTGTGAAGTTGGAAATAAGTGCAACTGCTAAGTTATTGCAGATATATCATTGATATCGATTCGAACAATTTACATTCCGCATAGCCGCGAGTCGCCATTACCAAGTCAACGTCCACGTGTTTAAATATCAGTGCGAAAGACCATACTTGGTCGTAGCTTTAGTGAGTATTCCATCAACACTTAATGATTGGCCACACATCCACTAGGTTGCGATCATTTCCGATATTTTTCCTCACTTCTTTCTGACCATCACTGGGGTACACATATAGCAAACATCCCGTGGAAGCATCATTTTTAAACTCATGGTTTAGAAAGCGCTTTTTATCTAAATTTTTGCAATCATGAATTTGCGGAACGGAGACAGACAAATGGAGAGACGCCGGGGGGGACAATAGAGCGAAATGGATTCAAAATATTGCATTGATTATGAAATACATGTATTTTACGGTGCACTTGATGCGTACATGTAGATGTTTCAAATGATGTGATGACGCAGCCTTTTTCTTCGTTGATATTTATAGAAATGTTGAGATTTATGTTGTTATTGTGTTATGTTTTTGTAGATTTAGAAATAAGTTCTCTGTGGTGAAGTTGATTGCTTTGTAAGACGCATATGATGCCTTACTTTTTCTCAAAATGCTGGGTGTGCACAACTTAGGCAGTGGTGTTTGTACGGCATGAGTTGTCGTTCGGCGCTTATCCATGCTTAATACAAAGAAATGAACGTCAAGACACAGCATGTAAATTGGAAAAAAACACTTAGCTATGAAAGAGTGAGAATGTGTTTTGAGAGATGAACGCTCTGGAGGTGTGCTGGATGGAATTGGAAAGTAATCATCTACTACAAACTTCTAAAGCTAGAGAAAACTCTCATATCCGAAACATGCATCTAAGCCCAACCAATCAAATGGTGGCACGCTTGACGAAAACGACCATTTCCGATCAAATGTGCATGAACATTCGCATGCGTCCGTCCATCTGCAACAAAAGTAACTAAGAAAAGGATCTTCGACATGGGCAAAGAGCTTCTTGCAATTGCAGGGTATTCTTCGGGCCTGTCTTCTTCTGATTAAGACTGATTTGAATCAGCAGCTCTCGCAAGTTAAAGATATCCGAAAATGGTTCAACAACTATTTCTCCTCGAAACGGGGGCATGCTCTACCGTGAGCGCTCCCGTAAGCTGCCCGATAAGAGACAAGGACGTCAGATTGTAATGGTGAATATTTTGCTGATCAAAACTAAGTCAAGTAAAACTGATCAAGTAAAGTTTAACCTAATATTTATCACATTCGTTCAACTTGTTGTTATATATGTTGATTTTTGAGATTAAGCAAAATTAAAAGCCGCATTGTGTGCAACATGGCAAAGACGTCATAGGTCATAAGCGCATTTGTTGTGGTTCTAGCAATCCATTATAACAAACTTGTTTGATATTGAAGAGTTTAATCACAACACAAGAAAGCAAGCAAGAAAGCACAAGGATAAGCGCTTATGATTTGCGACCCATCGTAACACCACAACACGATCGAAAGCTTATTGCTAAAACCAATATTTGATAAACCGTCTAATGTACTACAAATGCATTAGCAGAATTTCTATATAGTACGACTAAGCCTCATCGGTAAAAGTAACGTGGAAGGATAAGCTTAGAAAAGTAATAGCTTACAAGGTCGACAGGCATGCAGATGGATTAAATTTCTCAATTTTCTGATAAACAAGCAAAAATTTCGAATATCGAGCAAGTCGATAGTGTACTTAGTGTAAAAAATATCAAATCTTTAGAAGTCACATATAACTTTTACTTAGTCAATTGATTTGCAGTGGAACAGACATTCGCAATTAATTAACATCTCGTTCAATCTCTTGTTAGGCTCAATTATTATTTGTGGTCAAACTTATGTGCGAATGAATGTTATTCATAAAGTTTTCGATTGAAAACGCATAAATAATAAGTTATTACACAAATGTTTATATAACATTTTTTATTTAAAATGTTATGTTTACACTTGAGCTTTTATTTTTAACATGGCATAAAGTTAATTTTCAAATTAACAGTTGCTGTAATGTTAGAAAGTATAGCATGGGAGATAGAGAGTGTGGAATTGAGAGAGAGAGAGAGAGAGAGAGAGAGAGAGAGAGAGAGAGAGAGAGAGGAAGAATGCATGCCTTTTTAAAACTCAAACAAAAACAAATAAAACAATCATGAATATGTTTAATTTTATATGAAAAGTTTCTGAGTTAAGGCATTTTTAAGCAAATGAAGACAATTTTATTAAAAAACAAAAAATAATAAAAAAAAATACCTGAAATTGAAGTAAAAACTAAATTTTTTTTTTTTTTTTTTTTTTAATAAAAAAATGCAATATCCAATCAAGAGGGTGTAACATATCAAGAAAAGCAGTCAGTCAGTGTTAGCAAGGGTTTAAATTATTGAACAAATTTTAAGGGTAAATTTTATAAAATTTCTCACAATGCGCAGGTTATTAAAAATTTTCATATTGAAAAGCGGTACATGTTTTCAAGCCTTAATGCAAATAAACGCGGTGACGTTAAGGGCGAGAGTAGCGAAAGTTACATGAAAATTGCAGGGTACTAAAGTGTTTGCTGCCACCCTTTAATTTTTAGTAGCTGCGTGTAAATGAGAGAGTGACACGCGCGCGTTGTACACGCACATTAAAAATTATTAACCAGAAAATATACGCAAAATAGTGATTTGTGCCATTAAGAAAAAAAAAACAAAAAAAAAAAAAGAAAATTTTTATTCAATAAAAACTAAAACTTTTCCTCTTAAGTTAAATAAAAATTAACACCAATTAGAAAACCTAAAATTTTAAGTGCTGGCAGGAATAAAATTATATAATGAGAATATAAGAAAAAAAAAAAAAAGTCAAATAAAGCCCTAAGAAGAGAACCCTTTTCACATATAAGTGACTACCAAAAAACAAAAAAACAAAAAAAAAAAGAAACAAAAAAGAAGAAATTTCCGAAAGATTAAACAAAAAATTTATTATTAAGTACCGTTTCCGCTGAAAGAAAGAGGAATGAACTAAGGTATATTTTTAGTCAGCTAAATTATGTGAATTTTTTTGCATTAATAGGGACAAATAACTTGCACTGACGGCAAAATAAATCTTTTCATGCAGCAGAGCAACTAAACGAATTTTGCATGTCTTGACTTTAGCCCGTATGCCGTAAAAATGTTATTGGCCAGCTTTTCGCGACTCCCCAGTCATCAGCAGATGAAAATGTTTGTGATGTGTTCACTTAAGTTGTCTTTACACCCTACATTGCTGTCTGCCAATTTGCATACAAATAGAAAGTCTACGAGCTTGACAGCAGTTTGTATCTTCGACTTCCAACAGGTCCTGATAGCTCTATTTGAATTAAATATTTTCTCGATTCTCCTATAGTTTCATAATTACGAGAGACAATATTTTTCAAATTTTTCTTCAGTTTTAGGAGCAGTTATAGTGTCTTTAGGCACCCGCTGTAAAAACGTACATAAATTCTCATACGAGCCATACTCGAAACTTTTGTGTTAAATCTGAGCTAAAGATTTTCGTCGAGCATATGTTTAAGTGTTCCAAATGGACTAAGAAATTTAACAAACTTTCATTTTTTGTGGGTGGATATGAAAATGTTATTATTATTATTAATTTAGCCAGAAAATAAACGCTAAGACTAAAGTCTTAAAGCACTAGTATCTAAGTGTATCGGCTTTTCTTTACCTATTCGGCCACTCAGGCGGATGTTATGAAAATAAAGCAAATTGATAAAAGCAGAAATAGGTGTTAAATTTGCTCGCATGTTTGCTTACAAGAAAGCCTTACTGGTCTCTTACCTTATTGACGATATAATCATGTTTTCCTTAATTCATTTATAGCACATGTATTTTCGTTTTTCTTCCGTATTTCTTATTACGTTTCCTCTTTTTTCTTCCTCTTGTGTCACAAATTTCTTATACGTAATCCACATTTCGGAATCGCCGCTAGGCCTCATTATTATGCTGTATATTCTTATAAAAATATATTTCATTCATTATCACTATATTCCACCCATTGTCAGTGCTGCCCAGCTGCCCGTCTGCTTCAAAAAATACATTTCTAAGAATGAAAGATTTTGAGAAAGGGAGAGAGAAATGAAGATAAAGAGATGCGGAGAGAGAGAGAGAAAGACAGAGAGAGAAGAGAGAGAGAGAGAGAGAGAGAGAAAGAGAGAAAGATAGTGAGACTAAGAAGAAAAGTAAAGAGAGGGAAGAGAAAGTAGGAGCTTAAAAGAGAAAGACTTGAGTGATTTTGTGAAAAGAGTGTTGTTACAAAATTTAAATGCAAGGTCGTTGATAGAATTGTTACCAGTGATCAAAGTATGTCAACATTATTTATCGAACTAAAACGGAGAAGAGAATATTTTGTTCAACAGCAATGTTTTGTTAATTTTTTCACGTATCAGGCATAAATATCTACATTCAAGCTTCTGTGTACTGTAAATACGTCAACGTATCGCGTGATTTTGTTTTCTATCATCCTATCATTTTTAAGGACGCACAAATATGGCTCATTGCTAAGCAAACTAGGCGATGATGTAAAGTGTGTAGGTGTCGGAAAACTTTTTAATATAATTATAAACTTTAAACACGACCTAAGTGGGCTGCGACGCTGCATGACGGCTTCGGAAACTTGAATTTGTAGGGCGACAACTTCTTGCGTACTTTACATCAATAATTCTCTTGATTAAGAGTTGTTGCAAAGTTCGATTTTATTCACGAACACAGGGTGATACTGTTAGTTCCACATCTGTGCTTTAAGGTCATCTTTTTCCCTTACAACCTCACATTTCGATTAACGATTTTTTAGACGTCCTGTGATTTAACCAAATCTCTTGTGTGTCTACTGCATTCACCGTTATTCGTATCCGCAGGATCTCCTTTAGAATTAGCAAACCACCAAACGGGTACTGCGTTCTAGCACACTGTTCAAACCAATGCTGAATTTGAAGAGTATTTTATTCTGTGAAAAAGTGATGAAAGAGAAGATCTATGTGTCAATTTTACGAATTAGTCGCCAATGAAGATTTTGAACCAATTCTGTGAAACAATAGATTATAATAGAAAGTACTTCCTTCTCCGTCATTTGCTTCAGTAATATGACACTAAGAGAGAAGTCCAAAGAAAAGAACGGTCGGTTTAAAAACATATGTTGAGGCACTCGCGGCACAGAGAGGGAGACTCTCTTTGAATACTTTTCACTTCTCATTTCAATAATGTTGTCTTTTCATTAGGAAAATTTGGAGGAAAATGTATTCGGCTTAAAGGAAACTGTGCAGGTAAACACAAAAATACAATCTTTCATTGCCAGATCTTGAATCCTACATAAACCGATATCTTATTTAATTTGCATACCAAAATTTCATATAATGTGTGTCATTACGTCGAACATGATGCTAACACCCTCTAAACTATTTAATCATTGATATTGAAGACTTTTTTATCGAGTGAAAAGCCATCTGTAAATTGTTAATGACCGATGAAACCCATCTCAAATTATTTTCATACAGCTGGATCCAAAAGGAAACTCGACATTATGGTATCAAATGTATCAATAATGATTTACGTGTTAAGAGTGTTTACGATTCGCCGCTGACGCGAAGCGAGATCTAGCCGTATCGGAAGTCACTGACAACGGGCGATGAAAAGAGGAAGACACGCTACGATAATTTGCGACAAGATCAGTTTCCTAAACAAGGCCCGAATTGACGTCAAGGAAGATAAAGCTTTCTGTCTAGTGTGAACAAACAATTGCTTCCACTCTGCACTGTCAACCACCAATGCGATTGACGCGTGCATTTAAGGTAAAGCATCTGAAATTGATCTATAAGAAAGGCATCGTCAAGGCACACAAAGGCACATGCACTCGTTTACTGGTTCGGAAACAAAACAGTTCGTTTCATTACCATTCGTTTCGCTCTATATATAGAATTCGCTTAATGTTAAAAACGCGTATTTCAAAAATAACCTGAAAGTCACTTGGTTTCCTTCTTAGCCTAGAAATCGCAGAAGATGTATAGTGGAGAAGTAATCGCTTTACCAAAAAAAAAAAAAAAAAGAAAAACAACGCCAAAAAGTTATCATTCAAAAAAATGGAATATATTTGATTGTATAAAATAAATTTAAAAAGCAAACAAAATTGGTTTGAATTTTGATTAGAAACGCCACGAACTTTTCCCTTGACTTATATCGTATATTTCGTGTGAAATTTTGCTTCTCCCGTCTTCTTCAAACCATAAGACATCTATTGAAACCTTTTCTAGCCGGAAGAAATAATGTCTGCTGATATCAACGGGGCAGGCAAATAGTCGCCTGAGCAAGTTTTGCTATGCTGGTCCGACTATTTTCATGCTGAAAACCCACAATATCATGACTGACATCCAGTATCAATTATTGTTGGAAGCGTTTCTAAGCGATTTGGTTGGAGTACACACCGTCCGTCCGAAATGCCCAAGTAAGGCTGTCACAAATATTCAGCTTTATTGACGATATTAATGCTTCGCCTACTCTGGATGAGGTTAATCTGGCCTTTGGATATCGTAAAACGTCCGCTTTTCATCACTCATAATGATTTAGTAGCAGAAAATACTAAAGTTTACCCCAAATGGCGTTTGTTTGTCACAGAATTAAACCTATTCAAAGCTGCCTTATGTACGCTTTATTATGATTTCTTGTACAGTTGTTGTTGTTGTTGCTTAAAATTACTACTCTTACAAGAGAAAGTCATATCCTAAGTTAAAGTGAAGCGATGTTGTCCACCTAATATTTATATAAATGTATATTTTTCGTCTGCGTAAGGTGTTGCTATATAATTCTTAACCTCATGTTAATTTTTCGACCCTTGGCTTTGGTTCACATTGTATAATAAGTACATCAGTAATCCAATAGCCAGCCAGCCAGCATAAAGACGTAATCCTTAATCGTTTTCAACCATATATTTTGCTAATCATTTCTCGTAAGAAGAGAACGGAAGATTTTCGTCATCTTTAACTTGATTTCTTCACTAGTTCTACAATCATTACGTATTTAATTGTTTTTATGGGCTTCAAATGAATCATTGCAGTTATGGAAGCTATTTCAACACTCATGCATAGCACATATTTATTCATCATTATATTCCACATAGAAAATGCCGGTTTTGCTATACGCATACATCTGCACACGCATATAAAGGCAACGCAACAATGCGAATATTGGGGGAAATCAAATTATTTTAAAACTTTAACTCGAGAGAACGACTCAAAAGTGAAATTTTTCATTCAGTTCCACTCATTTTTCACTCATTCTCTCCCAAGTTTTCCTTTTCTCTGGCTATCTCTATTTTCTCCCTTTCTCACTCTCGCCCTCTCTCTCTCTCTCCTTCTCTCACTCTCTCTCTCTCTCTCTCTCTGTCTGTCTGTCTCTCCATCTCTGCGATACTCTTGAGTGGGTGAAAAGAAAAATTTTCACTTCATATTTCATTGCATATGTAAGAGTGTTTTGTTGTTGTTGTTGTTGTAATTTTTCTTGTTTTTCATGAGCAATGAAAATAGTAGAAGCACGGCAAGAAGAAGCAAAAAGTGGCAATTTAACATTGATTTTCAAGGCGGTCGTACACAGAAACGTCAAGTTAGATAAACACACACACAAACGCAACGAGAAAACCGATATGAAAAATTCTTAGCGTAAAAAAGAAAAACTAAAAAGAAGAAAATTGAAAACTTTCTATAAATTTTTTTTTTTTTTTTAGTTCGATTAAAGTGTTTTTATAAGAAACTATAAAAATAATTTAATGAGAAAAATGTTTACAAAAGCATAAAAGTAAAAAAGTTTCAAAATATTGATGGAAAATTTGGAACCTTTTTCTAACCACACAAATTGTAATTGCATAAATATGGCTAAACTATGTGAATGTGTGAGTGAGATTGTGCAGCAACGAAGGCATGAATGGAAAATTAAAATACTTGTGAAAATGGAATAAATTCTTTACTAAAAACAAGGTACTTTAAAGCAAAAAAAAAAAAAAACCATTTAAGGAACAGTTTCCCTTTAAAATATATTTGTAAAAAGAAAAAAAAAAAATAAAAAATTCATAAAAGAAATCATGAAGGAATTCTTTACTTGTTTTTTTTTTTCTTTTTTTCTTTTCTTTTTTTTGGTATCCATGTCTATGCACATGTGTGGGTCTTTCTTCAAAAGGCCTACTTAAGTGTGCGTGCATGTGTGTGTGCCACCATTGTGAAAGTCGAAGCAAGTCCTTTCCATTGTGCTATGTAAGAAATGAAAAAGAGGAAGCACACGCGCACAGGATTCCATGCCACACTTCATTGTCGGTCTATATGTATATATATGTACATGTTTAGATGTATGGATAAATAGGAATTAAATGTGCTTTTTTTTTTTTTTTTGTCTAACTGGTATTTGACACGGTTCTGTTATTAAAAAAAAAAAATTAGAGCGCCGCCAACATGACGCTACGATTTCTATAAATTATGATGAGATGACAGCCAAAAATCACGTTTCGCTTATTAAGGTGCAAGTGTTTAAAACATATTGAAAGAAACTCAAGAAAGGATTTTTTTTCTGCAATATTACGTTGGCGGTTAACCATATAAAATAATTTTCGTAAATGAAGACGAAACTGACGATTACCGATATCGGCGAAATCGATGATTATCTATACCTTTTTTCTTTCTGCTTTGTATTAGTCAAAACTATTTATGGGGTTTCAATATTTTTTGAATTAATTTAAAATGTTTAGCGCCTTTCTTAATGGCTGCCAATAAACATCATTTCAGTTTTCTTATCAACTTTTTAAAACGATAGTTTTAGTTGCTAGTTTGCGATCAATGCCAAGAATTTATTTCTTTACGATAAATAAATTATAATAATAGAAATAATAACATTAATGTAAATCTTTTAAAATGTTTAAGAAACGTGGGGATCATTAGAAGGTGAAATCAGCGAAATTAAAATCATTTGTCGCTTATGTGTTGAATCATTAATTCGACGTTTTGAAGATTCGAAAAGTAACTTTTGCTTTTCATTTTTCCTTGTGTTTTGTTTTCTTTAAACTTATGTTCATCATTCATGTATTCTGGCCATCACAACAGTCTCTTCCGAAGTTCCTTAGGGTCGCTACTTTAACATTATATGTTTTTTTTAGTATTTATTCATTTTATTGCTTCAAGTTGGTGCGAAAAAATTCAACCAAGGCTTCTTAAGCATAGGAGAGAGCCTCACTTACTAAAAACAAATTTAAACTTCAATTTAACTTTAAACTGAATTAAAACTAAAAACAAGTGAAAACGTTATAGTTGGGCTAGGCCCCACTCTACAGCACAAATTTTATTTTTCCCATAAAACACAAAAATTATACCCTGTTTTTACAAGAACTTATTATTATGGGACTGTATATTAAAAATTAGACCTCTTTGCAAATGAAGTCTTGAGTTTCGACAGAATGGTTGTGCCCAAGAGTTTCAAAAATTGAGGTACTCTTTATATCATTTTTTATGTCAAATTACTCTTATAATTATGTTATATTACTCTATAAAGTAGGGCATGATCCAAAAAATAGGCCGATATATTCCAAATTTGGTACAGTGAATTTTTTTATGGTACATTGCTATAATGATATAATTTTCATCATGAAGCATTGAAAATTATACGCTCTTCTTGTCGTATGAACTTCAGTTTTCGTTGTATGATAATAGGTTCAAAAATTGCCCCAGCTCGTCGAAAGTTTTCATACCAATTTAAAATGCCGAAATACTACCACTTAGGCACTTTCGTCGAGAAGTTTTGAAAATTGCCAATTTTTTCCATATAACGACTTTTCAGAAAGGGAGCGTTATAAAGGGAGTGGGTGAAAAAGTGGACCGATCCGAAACATTTTCAATAGCATTCGTCCTTAGGTCAAAACACGTCATTGCACCAAATTTCACAATTGCGACTTGTGGCTTGAACAAAAATTTACGTGGACACATATTAGACGGACAGACAGGCTGAGATCAACTCAGATTATAATTTTGAATCGATTGGTGTAATAAAAGGTGGGTCTATCTTAAGACTTTCTGCGTGTCACATACATCCGCGCTAGCTTCATACACCTTGCAACACTAGTGGTGTAGAGTATAAAAAGAGGACTGATAATAACAATAAAAATAATAATAAAATAAAACAAGTAATAGGTGTATAAATTGGTAGGTAGCGTTTTTTTGGTAAAATCCACCCTTCTTCAAAACATACTTGCTGCCATGGTTAATAACCAAAATAGTTGCCAACACCATCTATGATATCTTGCTCCTTACCTCTCGCCTCGGAGAGGCCCCACCTCCTTGTGGTAAAAATTTCGTAACTACAAGGCAAAAAAGTTATTATCCCATTGTTACTTTTGTGGGTTGCTAATCTGCTACTGCTGCTGAACAAGGGATAATCAGATCAAGATTCACTTGTGGAGAATATCTCGTAATCGTGAGAAGTTCCCACCCCAAGTTGAAGATTACTTCGTGGGTTGCTTTTGCTGCAGAAGGCTCATGATGAAGCATAATCACTCCAGCAGAAATTATTTGACTCTTTACGGACTACTTATACGGAATACGAATGATTTGATGACGAAACCGAGATTGCAAACTTTCTTATGAAAGTACCTAACAATAGTAGTAATCTTGCCGTTGTAAACCAGCAAACCTCTTCAAAATCACCCAAAAATCAAGGTCAAATACAAATTAAGCCTGATTTGAATTAATTTTCTAATTTTGAATTAATTGATTCTACGACTAAAAAATTTTATACATTATTTGGTTCAATAAAGTGCCGAAGCCAATATTGTAAATATGAACCACGAAAAGAACCACACTGTAGCACTTAATTTGTGAAAAGAACCACACTGTAGAACACAATTTGTGAAAGCAACCACACTGTAGAACTTAATATATGAAAAGAACCACACTGTAGAACTTAGTTTCCGAAGAATACATGAGGACATAATATATTTTGTTTTATTTATCTTTTTTTTTATTAGAGTTTAAGAAAAATTTAAAGCCATCTAAGAAAACAAAAACAGAACTTTACGTTACGACCCACGGCTTGCCTTACCGTTTTTTTAAGATTTTACTTTGATTTTCTTAGTCGACATATTTTTTGATTTTAATTAAAGTATCTTTTTAGGCAGTAAATTATATTTTAAATAAAAAAAAAAATAAATAACAGTAAACTTGCGAAACTGTTGTATCCAAATTTCAATCATCCATAACCTTCAAATAAAATTCATTAATTGCGTCATGTACTACTCGCTGAGAGAGACATGGAGAGAGAAAAGGGATAGACCGCATTAGAGCAACGCAAAAATATCTCTTGTCATTTATTATAATATTCCGAGAAATTTGCAACTAAAACCATAACCAATTTTCGTTAATTTTTATACCCTACAGCTATATATTTACACTTGCGGTACGGGGTATATTAAGTTCGTCCGAACGTCTGTAACACGCAGGAGAGCTTAGGATAGACTCGCCTTTTATTATACCGCTCCATCCAGAATCATAATCTGAGTTGATCTATGCCTGCTTGTCCGCCTGATATCTGTCCATGCAAATTTGTGTTCAAGCTATACTATAGTTCGCAATTTTTGAGATACTTTGATGAAATTTGGTGCAGCGGCGTGTTTTGTGCCAAGGATGAACGCTGTTGAAAATGATTTGGATCAGTCCACTTTTCAGACCACCCATCCGAAAAAAATTGCAAAATTTTTCGGCAAAAGTGGTTAAGTAGAAGTATTTCGGCATTCTACATTGGCATGAAAACTTTGGACCGGCTGTGGCAATTTTTGAATTCTCTCTCTCTCTCTCTCTCTCATGATGAAAATTATGCCATAATAGCAATTGAATACAAGAAAAATTAACTTTCTCAGCCTATGTTTTGGATACTATCGTAATAAGGATTTTCACGAAAATTGATCGCCTATAGAACGGAAAAGTCTAAGTTTTAATATTTGGTGACGAAACTTGACTCGTAATAGTGATTTCATGTAAAAATAAGAATTTTCTTAGGCCATGTGGTGTAGGATATTTTATGATCGGCCTTGCCCGCCTATAATGTTTTTACTTGTATAAAATATACTTTCGAGAGAATCAATTGATGAACCATGAGGATAATTTAAAGAAAGTATGTGTGTCAGAGATCTTCACTTTTAATTTTTTCTTCCCTCTCATGCTCATATTAGGGAGATATGAAATATTCCAAATTTTCTTTTTAGAATACGTAGAGTACACACTGTTACTATAGAGAGATACTGTTGCACATGATAACGTTATAATTGTTTTAAGCATTTCACAGCCTTTGTTAAAATTGTCAATTTGTCAATAACAATTTAAGAAAGGAATTCTTCTTTGCTGCTTATGTCCAAATATTGACGTCATTTTAAGTTTATTTTATTACACTTAAGCCTTTCTACTACAAGTTTGAACAAATGAATTTGTATTTTAAAATGTCAACCGTGACATTAAAACACTAGGTTATAAGTGAAAAAAAAGTTTTGTAACAAAATAGTTGGCCTTAGGTTATGTTTGTACGAAATTTTAAAATTGAAATTTTTGCTCTTGTGAGCATTTTGGTAAAAATAGCACTTACAGTGTTATCATCTTGACTTTTACCTTGCCGGACTGTAACAGCTTTTTGCCTGTTGTAGGAACTATCTGGTTGATGGTTCGATTTGGTTCGTGGTCATCATTTAAAATGTGGTATACACGGAAAGTGAAAGCTACTTACCAGCTAAACTCTTGCGATGGTGAACAACTCGCTCGGAAGCTCGGGCAATCAGTGAGCCTCTTACGCCGACACATATACGCATCTTTTAAACACAAGAATAATGAACCGTTGGCAGGTTTCGAAAGTTCGTTCGTTGCAGCGGTCAGTATTTGGCTACAAATTTAAACCACAAACGTTTTCCGAGTCGAAGTTGATAGAAACGAACGTAAATTACTTAAATTAATTATAGTCTCCTCCTTCCTTACTTACGTATCCACGGGGATGAAAACAAACATCATCGTTCATGTTAATCTTGTTTATGTATCTTCTTGTTCACACATCTCACACACATGCAATCAGTGAATGTACATCGAATTCTTCTCGCATTACCTTGTGAAATGTGACGGCAGTGATAGTTACATGTTGGCAGTTCATGACTATATATATATATATATATATGTACCTTATATCTGCTTGTATATATACACATATAATTATTATATACGTCATATATATATATATATATATATATATATACCTTTTTAATACATCAAATCAAAGATGCTTTTTGTATTTTTTATTAAAATGTATGATAAACGTTGAACAATGTATCTGAAGAAGCGGGGAAATGTGTGTTAACTAACTATTCCCAATATATTTCCATGAAATATTTTCATTTACTTTACTGTGGCTGACTTTAACCCTAATTTTATTATTTTAGCGGTGACTTTCAGTCACTTTTGAACTTTGCACTTAAACTATTTAATTATCTTATGGTGAATTTTTAACGAGTAAAAACACTATAGCTGGCCGCTATCCACCATTACCGCTCTACAGTTATGCATTTAAGGTCTTTTCAAGATGAGGGGTTATTTGGTGAGTGGTCGGAAAAGTGGCCATATCCGAGCGCATTGCAATAGCATTTGTCCTTTGACCAAAACACGTCAGTGTACTAGATTTCATTAAAACGTTTTAAAAATTGCAGCCTGTACGTTTAACAAAAGTAAACAATGCGAGCAGTTAGACAGAGGGACAGACATACTTAATATACTTTTGTACTATAAGTGGTGTGTCCAAAAATTTCTTTAAGATTTTACTTTGATTAACAGCTAATACTAAAAAAATTAGTATATGTAAATGTGGAGTTGGTCATGATACCAAAATCAATCCTTCTCGCAAAACACAGTGTAACTTACTGTCACATAGTTTAAAATGGTATATGGTTCGGAGGAGGGTAACTTAGGAGAAAATTTATTGTCGTTAGGAGAAAATGAATTGTTGCATATCATTAAAGGTCACTAAGTGCAGTATCACATTTGATAATTTCTTTACGAGCCATAAACCGAACCAAACTTTACGCGGAACTGGCAGCAACAAATCAGTTTTTTCTTCTCTTTGTAAGCTTTTTATATCCTACACCACAAGTGGACGACGGGGACATTAAGCTTGTGCGGATGTACGCACCACTCAGAAAGCCTACTTTTTATTATACCAATCTAAGTTTGCTGTCCGTCTGTCCGTCTTGTAATCTTGTGTGTAGTCTACAGGTCGTAATTTTTGATATATTTAAATGAAATTTGGTATGCTGCCATGTCCTGACCATGCTATCGAAAATAGTTCGGATCGAATCTCTTTTTCGACCACTTCTCATATAACGAGCCATTTTGAAAAGTCATTCCACGAATAACAATAAAGTAGCGTAGGCTATTTAATGTTGGGCTCGGAGCCGCTTTAGTACCTTTGCTTGTTTTTTCTTGCACAATTCGACATCAAACAAGTAAGATAATTATATTCGTCTGGAAACAAATCTCGCATACCCACCACCATTAAAAGAAAAACTTTTTGCTGGTGTGATCGATTTTTTCCATTTTTGCACAGAAATCGTAGAGTTTTTCGTAGAATACATATGGAAACTGTCAATCTTTCAACTTTTATAGTTTCCGAGTATTGAGCAAACACCTACAAATTTTTATTTAGAAGAACAGAGCTGCGTTCAATTTACACTTCACTGCTGGTTTATGCTCTGACCAATTTGGGCCATTTGCAATACCAACTTGCGTCCAGACGCTTCCAAAGTCGATATCTCCACTTTTGCGACCAGCAGAGTGTCAGCAACATACAGTATATGGACACACAAACCCACAGACGGACAGACATCGTTTAATCAATTCAGAATTTTACTCTGATGAAGAATATATATTTTTATGGGGTTTCTGAAACTTCCCCATATACCTCAAATCCTTCAGCGATGGATATAAAAACACATGGCCTGTGTATAAATAACATATTTCTTGTCCATATATATGTTGGGTTATTTGAATAAATAAACAAATTTAAACTTTAAACAAAAACGATAATATTTAGAAAAATTCTTATATTTCGACTTGTGAACGTAAACAGGATTTCAGTTTCAGTTTTCCTCGAAAGCCTGGATGCTGTTACGAGCATTAAAGAAAATGCATTATTAATTAATTGTCAAATCATTTTAGCAATTCGTCATGGCAACGAAACTTGTCTCTTTATGGAGCAAACGTTAAGTACTTTATCCCATTCCGTTTATTTAATGCAAGGTGAACTTGTACGTAGCTGCGTGCAAGTAGTTGTTTAGCGCAATTCATTATTATTTACTTATCACAATTAATTTACGTCAATCAAAAATGCAAAAAAAGAAAACAAAGCGGAGTCAAATATTAAGATAGGCTCAAGTATTTGATCAATGAACATTTATGCAAATATATGTTTACATTAATATTCAATACTAGTGCTTCTATGTACCCGGTCATCGTTTTCAATTTCTTTAGTATTTATTAAATGATATCATTTGTTTATGTGAAAAAATATATTATCAGGAAGCAAACTTGCTTATGGAACGTCAGTGATTTTTCACAAAGCATTCAAGTAGTGAATAATTTTTCAAGTCTTTGTATTGGTAATATACATCCACTCGAATAGTCAAAGCATGCATACGTATTCGTAACTAAGTAAATAGTGTTTAATTACAATTTAAACGAGCTTAACTTTACATGTACGTATACCCGCATGTATTGGTTAACAGAGAAAAGTACATTCTTTTATTTTTAAGTCAATATTGAATTCTTTTTTTTTTTTTTTTTTACATCCGACGTTAGCAATTTTGTTAACTTACGTTCTGTTTTAAACAGAATCTGTGCATATATTAAAGCAATTGGGGAAATTCTTAAAATTTATATTAATTAACACATACACAATGAAGGATGCTATCAAAGAATATATTTGCTCAAGTATTGAGTTCTTCTTCGAATTCTTATCAATATTTGCCGTTGAGCAATCCTTCATTTATGAGAAATGTCAAGGTCTCTGTTCAAGGTTCAACTCTACTTCCAGGCTTTTATCTTTGCTTTTGTTTTGATCTTCCTTCCATCTGTTTCCGTTTTAAAATCACAAGGATATAGGATGCCTATCCTTTACGCGGGCATGGCCTTTACACGATATTCTACTCTAGTTTAGGTTCTTATCAGATCTAATTTTAATAATACCTTTTTTTGCCTATTTGCCTGTTAATAGGATTTCCATTCTCTTTTTTATTTAAACTTCGTTTAAAAAATTTGGGTCATTTTCACTTACATTCCTTAAAAAGCATTCATGGCGGGATTTTATACATTTATGTATATTTAAATAATATTAAAATATAATTTTTTTGACGTTGCCATTACTCATATATGAGGCACTTTGTCTACTTGACATAGGTAAGAAAGTTTTAAACGAATTCTGAGTACCCAGCACCTAATGTAAAGAGTTCCTCTCATATGATGGTGACCTTGTTGGATAATTGCCACGCTAAGATTATGAGGATTCCTGGAAATGATTGGATCGATATCTGCTAAGCACCAGTGTATTGGGATTTCTATTGCTCTATATGAAGAAATTTCACTTGATTTACTATATTGACAACATTTATCGCCCATTTTCAAATTTATTCTATTGCTTGACCCGGATCTCACCATCTCCATTTTTTGCCTTGAAGCCTTATATCAAGGAGTATAGGCGAACAGACATGTCATATGCCAAACGATCTAATTAAATTTCCAATTCCATGGTAATCAAAAATACGTATTCCACATGGCATTTCTAATATACATATATATATATATATATATATATATATATATATTCTATGCTCTTCTTATGCCATAACATATTTAGTATAACTTTTACACTTCTCTGGCATGTGCTAATAAACAACATACGTCAAAATTACATCATGTATGCAAGTCAGACGATAGTACCTGTAGAAAAATGCGTAAATTGTATATAGATATGCATGTAGGTATATATTGATCTGTGGATACCACCTCATAATTACATCTGGCCATGTCATTGAACTTCACACACAAATCGTGTAAACTGAACTGAGCAGCAGGTATTGCACGCATAATACACAACGCAATATAACATTAGGTCATATAATATGAAATTACTATTAGGCTTAGCATAGTTTAGAAAATATTACATGTGCAACAAGAGTTTCTTTTTACTTCAAATTCTTATATTTGATTTTTTTTATTCAAACCATAGTCATACGAGGGCTGTCTGGAAAGTTTCCAGTACGAAATTCCACTTGATTCATCAATGGATTCGCCTTCATATATGATTGCACCAGTTCATCGGTTCTCTGACATTTCTGTATCCCTTTATAGAACTATTACTTTAAGACTCTCAAAAGGTGTTTCAGTTCCCATAAAGGCTTTGTCTTTTGATGCAAAGCTTCCCTTTAGAGTACCCTTTCAAGATTTATTAATAGATAATAGGCAAGGAAGCTTGTTTTGGAGGATATGGAGGAGTATGGCGGAGAGCATAGCCTCTGCTATTTCTTTAATGTTAACTCGACGGCTGTCCATCACTAATTTGGTAAGCTTGACCGATGCTTTTGCGAATGGCTATGTTCATCTTCGCCGAAATTTGTAGAGTCATGTTTCAATTCAGCCAATCAAAATTTCACATCGGTAAATGAGGATACGGAGTTTCCTTACAGAACCTCTTACTTGACGTTAAGTTGTGTGGTGACTGTCCGACGGTTGTCCAATTCTTTTCCCATTTCAACAAAGATACTCAGATCGGCTTTATGGAATAATTGTTAAATAATTGACGCACGTTCAAAATGACTGCAATGTCAGTAAGTGCTTATCAAGGTATGTAGAAGCACATAATTTTTGCCAAGCGGAGCCAAGCGTTGCCATGTTCAACTGTCTACCTACAATGACTTTTAGGACTTGATAACACAATCTATTTGATAGGCTTTGATAAACTGCGCTTTACATTCTATGTGAGCGCAAAATTTCGAATGATTAAGTGCAACCTATCATAGCGTTGTGAACAGAGCGATGGACGCCTTCAAGGACTTACATCCAAAAGGAAACGCATTAATCCCAAAACTTATATGGGTTCCCTTAGCATAACACATCTATAGATTCAGGCATTCTTTATAAACTAATGTACTTACATTCATAAGCCAAACAGAGACAGAAGAAAACAAAAATCAAAAATCGAAAAAAAAAAGAGTTCAAGTTTAGATAAGTTTATCTTTCTAAGTACTAAGAATGCTGTAATTGAATATGTGAACAACTGTCTTCGAACTCTATGCGAGATGCGCTTCAAGGAGCTAGGAGTATATGATGTTTTAATTGCTTGGATAAACTCTAGTATATTGCTTTCGAAAAGCAGTGGTTTCACAATTGGAGACCTAACATGTACACGAGAAAGTAAGCACACACGAAGCTATTCAATACTTCAATATAAACGCATATGAATTGTGATAATTGCCAAAGAAATACCGGGAATTGTGAAAATTTTTATTTAGCAAACCATTCAATGCGATTTACTTACGTCATCAACTTAATGACCAAAGCACTTTTTATCGACCCTCAGAGGGATAACATCGTATTTTTCTACAATTTTCATATCATCAAGTGATTCGGCTTAATGAAAAGAGAGAGCGAGAGCGCGAATTTTTTTCGGGAAAAAGGAAAAATTTCACAGTCGGTGGCTTTAGTGTAGTTTTTGTTCCAAGATTTTTTCTTTTTCGGTTTTGAACAAACTTCGGTTTTTTAATGCAAGACAAAGCACAATTGTGTTAGAGTTTACTTTGGTCGTAGCTATAGTGAGTTCCCAGTTACCGGTGGGACAAACATACATGTCTCTAACTCTTTCTCTTTCCTCACTGCTTTCTGACTGTTACCGTCTTACACGAATAGTGGACATTCTCCGTGTGATTGGTGCTATCAGAAAGATAGATAAATAAAAATCTGTAACGAGTTCTATGACAAAGATGTGCACGACAATCCTATCGATTTCATATCCTGACCTATATCCATAAATGTTTGTTTTTCCCCGATTTCGTTAACGCTGCTACATAATATTAATGGCCAAGAAAACCTTCAATCACTTTGCGACTTTTCCAGAATGCACACATGCTTCTAGTAGGAAACTGCTCTCATTCTTCTTCAAGTTTTTAGATTTATTTCTGTACGAAATTCAATCCTAATTCAAAACTAATTAGTTATAGCGAAACCTAAGAACAATTCCCGGAACTTTTTGTTGACAGAATGTACTTTTTGACAGATGTGGTTTAATGTTCAAAAAAAAAAAAAAAAACACAAGCACTAAGCACATATTTTAACGCACTGCAGATATAAGGTATAGCTCTCTGGGTAACGGTTTTATCGTTTATAATTAAACGAAAATGCTTAAGCGGTAGAAGAAGGTGCGGTTTAAACTTGAATTATATTGTAAAAGAAATTGTTATGGGTGAAAAATATTTTTCTCCTTCACTTTCTCTCTTCCTCCTCTTTGCCGGCTTATTTCTCTTTGTAAACGCAAGAAGAGAATGGCATTTAAAGTTTTGTGCTTTCTTTCTTATTCTATCTTTTGTTTCTTTTTACTCTGCATTGAATTCTAAACGAAATATATGATAAATGAAATTTTGCTGCTTTAAATACAGTTTGCAGCAAAACAAATGCTGCGACGTAACACTCAATGCTTTATATTACACGCTCTTTGGAACATTTTCAAAGATTGTCGCGGTGTGCAGTAAATGCAAATGCATTTAAAAATTGAATTAAAGTTCTTGATGAGATTCGCAGGCTATTAGAACGCTTACGATCCCTTTTGCTTATATAATAAATTTGATTTGATTTGATTGCAGATAATTCAAATAACAAGAAAATTTATACACCGTTTGTTACTCTCTCAGTGCTTTATGCAGGCAATATTCGTTACGGCAAGAAGTTGCTTTCGTTTTGTGAGGGATTGTTTATGTTTGCAGACTATACATTACAAATAATATCTTTATCCATAATCGACAAAGACTTTAGTTGAGTCTTAACCGGCTTCAGATATACGTTGGGGTTTCTTTTGCATTTTCAAGTTTGGCTTTGTATTTATTTATTTTATTTTTTTTTTTTTCATTTATTTTTTTCTTCGTTTTTCGCCTGGGTAAGAGAAACCCGTACGCATGCTCGTTTCGTATGCGGTTATTTTGTTTGCTTTCATATAATTTCAATGCATAAAAGCGTAGTCTGCAGTGTGTGTGCGTGCGTGTGTGTGTATGTGTGTGAGAAAGTGAAAATTTTCAAAATTCGTATTGATATGATATTAAGTGTACTGGAGAAATTTATTTTTTTTTTTTCTACCATCATATGTGAAATTAAAATTTAGAAAACAAAAAAAAATATTTAAATTACAAAATAAAAATTAAAAAAAATTAAAATTGAAAAAACAAATAGCATCTAATAAGATAATAATAACAAAATATAAAGTGTATTATATATATATATATATATATATATATAAATAAAAAATATAAATAAACAAAATATAAAATATATAAATAAATAAACAAAATAATATAAAAGATTATAAATTTTAAATAAACGAAAGATCGTTTCAAAAACTTAGTTATTTTCTTAGAAAACTTAGTTTTCTTCTTTTCTATAATTCTCTTCCAAGTTTTGCAATCAGAATGAAAGTTTAAAAAACGTTTCATGTTTCTCTTCTTTTTTTTTATTTTTTTTATTTTTTTTTTTTTTTATTATATTAACTTCAAAAAAATCAAAGAACCGTTTAACGAATGTAGGTTACCAAGTGTTTTGCTATTTTCGACTTTTCTAAACAAATGACTCGGCTTACAGTGTATAATAAAACTAATGCTACCTAAGTTTACAGTCAAGTAATTGGGATTTTCCATTAAAGCAACCAAGAATTTCAAGATTCTCCTAAAGACTGTTTGCTAAATGAATAAGATTGTGTAACCATGACCGCAATAAATGAAAGGACGGAGTTTGTGATATAGTATTGAAATGTGTCGATTTAGTTAAAGTTTTTAACAAAATTCTCGAAACGAAAATCGAATAAAGTTTTTTTTATTATATGAATGTAAATATATAGGAATAGAGTCAGAGAGAGTGGCTTTCTCATTTATTATTTTCGCTAGGTTCCATATTCTTGCAAAGAGTTCTAAAATATATTGAAGCTTCCCAGTTCTCCATGGCCGCTTTCTAAAAAAAATTGAAATTTTAACACAATGCATGTAACGAGCGTCCACGGGGCTCAATGTCTGCAATTATCGAATCGCAGTTGTGGGAACCGATACCAGCAATAATTGAACAATTGCTTTATCCCCTTCGTAGAAAAAGGCAGCATGAAAAAGACTCATCCCTATGTTGACAACATATCAGATTCATCGAAGAGACTGTATTCTTTGTCATCTACAGGTCAAAGTGAAACATCTGTTGTGTGAATTGCTGAACTTTAAAGAAAAAGAAGAAGAAAAAAAGTAATGACAAGAGAATTTGCGAAATATCTTGATAATCGCATTCGTTTACACACGGGACTATTTCGCTGAAGCGATTGTTTGCTGTTGTTGTTTGACTGTGTTAAGTTCGTGCAGTATGTGTGCAAAACCCGGAAGGACTTGAGATGAGCCCACCTCGTATCACGCCAAGTGATTTAAGCTTGTCTGTCCGTCTGTCTGCCCATCTTGTTTTCTTGTGTTCTACCTACAGACCACAATTTTTGATTTACTTTGATGAAATTTGATCTACTAACGTATTTTGGCAGAAGAACGAACGTTATTGAAAACGATTCGGATCGGAGCACTTTTTCGACCACTTTCCATATAACGCGTTTATTTTCAAAAGTCATTAATATAATAATCGAATAATTGTTAGAAGGCATAGAGCATAGAATGGTGGACCGTAGACACCTATAGTGTGTTTTTGCTTGTTTTTATTTATTGAAGATTTTCGAAATCAAATACATATACCCAACGTATCAAATGCATGGCCTTTTCAAGTGAAAGATGAATAAGAATATTTTTCCTTTCCTCGTACGAAAAGATTTTTTCCATATTTTTTCTCCTTACGAACTTTTGCTATAGAATCACGTCTTAGGAATTCCTAAATTTCTTTGATTTCTCGTTAGGCCATATCAAGGACCCGATATTTCGACTAGCGAAACATTACCATTAAAGTATAGAAGAGCGTGGAATTTGCAAATTATGCGTGGTCTACTTGACTGATCACTTTTTAACATACGCTTTGGTGAAATAGCTTCCCATTGAACGCATTTTAAGAAAATCTGAATTCGCAACTACAGTTGCCTATTAAGTCAACTGTATCATGGCGAATGTTATGAGAATCGATAAATATCGGATAAAAGCCCTGTCTCTAAATCGATACAAGCACTCGGCTCTATTTATTCATTTGTGAAAAATTTTCCGCATAAAAGTCATTCATTCTTCTATAATTTCTCATATAAGTTGGACGTACAAATCTGAAATTTTTTAAATTTCAATTGAAATTTCAAATTTTCGGGTAAATTATTAGACTTTTTGCATAATCATAAATCGGAAGTCTTTTAAGAAAATCAACTTAAAGATGGCCGCTAAGGTAATTAAAAAAATTATGCCTATGTTGGATCGTATTTTGGTACAACGTGCTGAACCAATGGCTACAACTGAGGGTGGTATTGTCGTGCCCGAAGATTCGCGTACTAAAATGATGCAGGGCACTGTCATTGCCGTTGGTCCGGGGGCTCGGAGTAATCAAGGTGATGTCCACGTTCCTCCTTTAGTTAAGGCAGGGGATCGCGTTCTATTGCCAGAATATGGTGGTACACGAGTTCGAATGGAAGATGACAAAGAATATATTCTCTTCCGCGAATCTGATATATTGGCAAAATATGAATAGAAATTTCTTGATGGTATCGTTCAAAAACAATTTCTCATCGTTCATCGTTTATGTAACCTTTATACCTTTAAGATTGTTTTTAATTTTTTTTTTAATGTAATCGTTTGTTGTTTTCTGCCCCTTTTAATCTCTACGAACTTGAAAAAAAAAAACGCTGTAGTTCTATTGGATTTTCTTGTTGTTTATAACTTTTGAATATTTTGAATATTTTGACCATAATAAATACGTTTCATGTCTTTGCCTAATTTCGAAGAATCACAAGTGGGACTTGATTATTTCTTAATCTTGCGTCGAGTTTGGAGTATTGACAACATTAAGCCGAGCTGCGCTCGTCGCTTTAAGCAGCCAGCGGCGAAGAGGAGGATATAAATTCCTTCACAATGTCCAAAATTTGAAATGAAAGCCAACCTGGCAATAGAGTGTCGTCCATTCTTCTACGTTCGTTATGTTGTCAAGTCTTTAATTCGTAAGAGAACCACAAGCATCAAAAGGTTAATATAACCTATAGAATACAAGTGAAATTATTGATGAAATTATAATTCTTCTTTTTCAGGTCTTCTTTGCCATTTAGTTCTACTTGCAGTGCATTAGGGGACGAAAGAGCAAAGAAGTTCTTCTCTGTCTGTTTCAGTATTTAAATATAAGAAAATATCTTCTTCTTCTTCCGTTATTCAGCAAATTAACAGCCGAAAATTCGCTGGTTTCTACTCTTATTCTGTCAAAATAACTTTTCCATTGTCTACCTATGACAACCTAGAGATAAATATGCATGGGTGCGTGTGTGTGTGTGTGTGTGTATAGATGGCAAATGCAAAAGCAGTTTGAATAAATTCTAAAGTTGATAGAAAGAAATTAAAATGAACTGAATTTTCATGATACGTATTGGGCGTGGTTGCTTTAAGGCGTTATTACATTGATGTGTGATATTTCTCTCCGCTTTTGCAGTTATAGCATAGTAATGCTGCGTTATCATTATTGTTGTCTCTACTCCGGGGAAGTATGAAATTATTGTACGTCGCATTTTTAAATTTCCTGTCTCGCTTTCAAACGTCGTTTTATTTCCTTGTAACTTCTTTTTTTAACAGAAAGATTGCGGTTCTTAATGAAAACTTGAAGAAAAGTCGCGAAAGATATATATCGGTTGTATAACTCAATGGCCAGAGAAATTTAGAGCGTCTTTCTTGGGTGCCAGGATTTTATTTATCAATCTAAACTTTTAGCAAAGATTATGAGATATCTCATAGCCGGCAGTTTTGTTAGGCTTACTATGAGGTATCTGATAGTTGCCACTGAACGCGTTCTCGCATGTTCTAAAACGAAAAAAACGAGCAATTAGGAGAAAAAGCGAGAATTAGTTTTTGCTTTCCTGTTGTTTTTCGTAGCAAGAAGTATGTTTAAGAAGCGTGATAGTTCATAAGCCGACATTATTGGAGTCAATAACAATAGCAGTTCTACTCTTAAAAAGGTCGTGTAAGCGTTTAGTAAGCAAAGTCGTAGTCATACTGACTGAAGTCGTGTATCAATCTCGTCAGTAAAACTCATGTGCGTGCTAAATGTGGGCGTACTTCTTCTTCATGGTCGTTACATCGTTGTACGTTAAACAATGCAGCAAAAGAGACTCCCCGATGGTTATTTTAATTCTTTTGAATCGTGGCTCGGTTTGTCGTACTACTAAAAAAGGACTCGCAAGGCTTTTATGATACATAGATAAAGTTTTCATCTCTCAAAGATGCCGTAGAGCCACCTGTTGTCTTCTTCGGAAAAACTTCGTTATCTTAACATAACATTGTGACTGTGAGGACGAAGGATTTTCATACTTTGGCTGTCTATAGGATTGATATAAAATTTATGCTCATAATTACATTAGTCAAGTGCGTCTTCAGTACATCAAAGGTCCTTGAAAACGAACCCAAATTATTGACGGCAAAACAATTACTGGCTTGCATTTCTGCATCAAGTGCTCAATTTTAGGCTAAGCCTGGCCAGAAACGTGTTCTTTGATAGATGAATTTCAGGGTTGTGATGCTTCGTAGCAGATCAAAAGTTTCATCTTTCATCAATTCTCCAAAGCAAAACTGAATTGTTTCAAATGGCTCGTTTCAGAGGAAACTGTTGCATTATTTACCAACATCCCAGCTCAAAAAGACAAACAAAATCGAAAAAGCTCTATGAGAAAAACATGTTGCTGAAAAAATTTTTCTCGGACGATGCTTCTCGTCAATCAATCTACATATGAAGTGCACAAAGAGTAACATATTTCAATTCCGAACACGTGAGGACATGAATACTGTCAAGTCGTTCGATTTTATTGTGGAGTGCAAAAAGAGTACATGTGGAGAAGAAGCCTAACATGACTTCTTAAAAACCAAAAAGACTAAAATTGATTTGTTCAAAATAAATTTCTAGTCTGAATTTTTATACGGACGATATAGATTGAAACGATTACGCAATTCAAGATTATTTTTCAACATCTCATATAGACTAAGTTAACATGCCTTATACTGAGCACATAGATGAGAGGCAATGTTAAACTAAAATCAAATATGTGTTGTAAGAATAATTAGCAGATGTTTGTCTTTAACAGACTACCTTAAAAATATGCCAAAAATATAAGGCAGACATCTGGGCATAGATTCACAATCACAATATTTTTGTTGACAATTGATACACACAAAGCTTTTTGCTTATAATAAACAATTCAGCGAAATGAAAACTTTATAGCGCTTTTTTATTTATTTATTTATTTATTTTTTTTTTCATCAAAATTAATGAATTTTGCGAAATTTTGGCAACAATTCCAATAATAACATACGATGTATATATGTATATGCATATACAAAATAGTTAAAATTTCTCGATGTCTTGTATTGAAAACAAAATTCGTACAGCAGCGATTAAGATAAGATGTAATAAAAAAGTTTT
Source organism: Glossina morsitans morsitans (assembly GCA_001077435.1). Lineage (NCBI taxonomy): Eukaryota > Metazoa > Arthropoda > Insecta > Diptera > Glossinidae > Glossina > Glossina morsitans. Next base: position 24,564 of record CCAG010021505.1, on the reverse strand, counting down.
TATAATTTGGGAAATTTCACAACGGCACTCTGTAAACTATGAAAAAACATTATGAAAAAAAAAAACACAAGAAAAAACCAAATAAAAATATTCATTTATTTACCTGAAATTATAACACTGGGACGAAATATTTATTACGTGTAAAGAGATGAAGTTTTCTCTTTTCTTCTTACCTCTCTCTTTCAACCGATCTCTCTCTTTCTCTCTACTTCTCTTTTTCATTCAATTTCCATCATGTAGCGCTTGTAGGCCGGTTCATTGTCATCGCGATCATTGCCTTCAATGAATGAAACTTTCAATGAATGAAGTGAAGCACACGGCTATGCCGTCTTACCACGACTTTTGGTAAGTAGGTCAAATGAGCAACTACTTAAAAAAGGCAAGCCTGCGCGCGTACCATACATATTATTAGTTAAAAAAAAAAAAAAAAAATTAAAAATCTAAAAGTATAAATATTATTATTATATTTTAAATTTTTACTGTCATTATCAAATCCTACTTAACCTCATAATGCGGCCAATGTTTTTTAAACTTTTCTTTCTCTCCCTCTTTTTTAACATCGAAATTATGATTGAACGCCTGCACAAAATCACATAAAATTAGATTTTTTATATTAAAATTCCATTTCACAGTCAATGTTACGCTTCAAGCCAGTAAAGGAATTTGTACCAGAATGTAAGGTATTTTTGAAGAATGCCTTTTTAACAGAGTTTTTTTTCTTTTTTTTTTGCGGAACTGATGTGAAAAGATCGGAACCGGAGATAGCTTAATAAACGAATTCTTAAATGGACCCAGCAATTATTTGTCCATGCAATTGGTCAACTTTGAAAGACTTCTCCGATCAATTTGCAATCTTTATCATTATGAAATATTGCACGGATGAAACGTGAGGGCAACTTGCACCGAATTCCGTTTAGTAAATCACCGTCTGCGCGGAATCTTGAATCATCTTTTCAATGCGCAGGAATTCTTCTAATACTGTTGGGATTGGAGTGAAAAGTGAGCTTCAATGTTGGTAACAGTTTTGCAAAGAAACTTTTCGTCCTTGTAGTTATAGTTTAGATTACAAACACTAAAATCTAAGCAACGTCTAAACGTCCTTCTTAGACGTGCTTTGGAGCCAAATGCAAAACAAACAATATTCGCGAGGTCACTGAGCAAATAGAACAAGTGCTTAGAATGATTTCCACAAACTTTATGACACGCGAAGAGAAGTTACATCGTGTGCTCGACTTTAGTTCTCGCTGCCACGCGATCATATAAGCAAGGGGACTGTTATTTGTCTACGCAAAATTACCGCAAAAACTAATCGCAAAATGCGTAATTTTTTTAAAACGGTACTCGTAATAAAAAATCTTATTATCGCTAGCATTGTCAATATACAATGCATTGTCATAGCACAATGTCAATATATCTTTCACTTTTTATATTATACGATCGTTATTGTCAACTGAATTGACCACTTATGTCTCATTTCTATGAAAGCTTTCCGGAAATTCTTTTATGCATATGCCCATATATGAAAGGTTCATAGTTCAGCTTCTATTTCTGCCTTAAAAACAGCTTTAAAATGCGGCTTAATACCAAAAACGTTATTATATAAGATAATTTCGATTTTAATTGTGTTTATTAAAACTTTATCTTAAATTTAAAAAACAAAAAACAATGTTTTTTTTTTCAATTATTGCCCTTGATTTTATTACCTCTTTCCTGAGTTTTATTCAAATTTAATTAAAAATAAGTAAGAATGTTATGTTAGGTTGAAACCGAATTTCGCCTACACACTATCATTAAAAATTTTGCCGCCACATGATCTGGCTAGATCTATAAATAATATCCATATATATATATATATATTATTTTCAAATTTTTTACCTTAGTTGCCGAATTTCTCCACTTTCCCCGAAGGGGAGCAAACAAACAGTTGACTGTGTATTCAATCTTTCTGCTATATCTATATATTGATTTCTTTCGATTCATTCTTCAAATTCGTATCTGTAGAACAAAATTTGTTAGCCAATTTCCAAATGCCCGTTCGTTTATACCACTTCCAGTCTACATACTGCATATTTTTTCATCGATCGCCTTTTTCGCTTTATTCAAATTCCAAAAGCGTGACGCCAACGGTTGAGTTAAATGTACCCCACGTAAAACAGCCAATATTTACGCCAAAGCGAAATCTCGTTTATCGCTTTAGCGATGAATTAGAGTAGGTAGAAATCTCTATCCTCCTGAAACGCAAGTTATTTATGACTCGACCTAATATTTACGGTCATAAAAAAGTGAATTGGATAAAATTTATCTTTCACCTTTTACTTCGCCAAAAGGTATTCGTTAGGAAAAATCAATCTAACACGTCGTGACGTTCACCATAATTAATTTAGAATTAACACACTTACCTTGTGGTGGAAGGTATTCTATCCACCAAGTGCTTTTAATTGGTACCCATATCGTTGAAATGGAAAATCGAAAAACCGATATCTTGGTTTTTGCGACCAGGAGAATCTCAACAACACACTCCACACAGACACACTGACGGACAGACATCATTTAATCAATTCAGAATTTCATGCTTGTCAAGAATATTCTTTGCAGGGTCTCTAAAGCTTCCTATTAGGTGTTGAAAACGTTATGACTAAGTGAGTATACACCTCATCCTTCAGTGGTGGGTGTATCAATAAAAGCGTTATATCCGGCTAAGATCGATCGATAATTTCTACTGATACAATTATTCATTCGTTTTCGTGATGAAATACCAAAAATTATATCTACTTTCCACATAAAAGCTTACTTTTTCTGGAATCCTTAGGAGGAAGGAACATATAATGTGAACTGACACAAACCAAATTTTTATAAAACTGATTTCCATGTTTAAAAACTGTTTATTCGTTGTCTAGTTCGCTCGTCATATACTTGAAATGATGTATAAGGGCTTACTTCTCATGAGGAGGGTTAGGGTACAAAAACAGATCGGAGTGGTTCAAATTTAGCATAGCTAATTTTTATCTAAAAATACAATTATGGATCGATTTTCGCTGGATTGAAGTTTGTTTCTCGTGGAAACGTTTATGGAGGGCACCAAAAATAACCCGTCCGATGCAAATTTTTAACATCAATTAAGTAATATTCGGTTTTTATCGAAAATTTTTGGAAGTTTTAGATTTTTGTCAGTTTTAAGTTTTGTCACGACAGTTTCAACTTAAAGTGTTGTATAGGGTGTAACCGTAGAAATGGTCTTATTCAAATCATTTTCACTAGAATGTGTCCTAGGTATAGTACGGTGTAGTACATCGGTGTACTAAATTTTGTTAAAATACTTCAAAAATTTCGACTTGTAGATTTAAGGAGAAAATACATGGAGAAACGTCAGGGAGACACACGGACAGACATGCTTAAATCGATTTACAAAATAGTTCTGAATCACATCAGGTATCAGATAAGGTGAGTTTATGTTAAATTATTCTGCGTGTTACATACACTTAACGCATGCCCTTTATAGTAAGGGATATATAAGAGATATATTTGATTAGTGAATAGTTTGAACCAGCCGGAGGTTAACCTATTCGAATAAAGTATATGATCAATTGAGAATAGGAGAAACTTAAGCATGCCTGAGCATTAGACTTTGTCTAGAGTATTTAATAGCATCTTAAAACTGCAGAGTTGTTGTTGCTATAATAATCTTTCTAGTCTAGTTTTCCGGGTTCTCTTAGGTATGCGATTCTTCTGCTAAGTTAAATCATAGTAATAGCAGTTGTAATAGTACTGGTCAATTGTCACTTACGCTTACACTTGCAAGTCACATTACTGTAAGACCTATACCCACACTTCTTACTTTTAGTTGCGCATTTTCGAAAGTCGCATAATTCCACCCAAATAATATTTTTTTTTTTAATTGCAATTGCGTTTATGTTGTCTATTAAAAGCACATTTGCTTGCACTAGTCTTTATGTTAAAATTAAATTATTTTTATAATCTTAAGATTGATTTTATTTCAAATGGTCATTTCTGTCTACAAGCGTTGTATAAATTCTACTATTCATGTTCTTATCGCGTTATCTTAGTGCTTTAAAAGCATTCATCAAAAATCCGATTAGAATTTCTTCGTCGTTCTCTTCTTAACAACTAGAATTTCGAATCAGAAATTACGTAAAATATATAAATATTTTTTATTAGCATTCGTTGAAGATATTAAAAGTTGAAACTCGTCAAGGTAGCAAGTAAACGATATAGAATTTAGAAATTGATCGATTCGGTCACAAACAATATATTCAGACTTTACCTTAAGGAGAAAGAAACCTTATTTTTTTTCGTACAACTACCACAGAGATGTAACATATTGAAAAATTGCATTGAACATCAGGACGAGGATCGTTATATTTACGCCTGGCTGCCTGATCAGAATAAGAGAGCAAGTCCACAAATAAGATTAGGTCGGAATTTTTTCCTATCACTTTTGTCAAATGAAAAGCGGAAACTGGAAATAGTATCGGTCGACGGATTATGACTTCCGAATTTTGTGCCTAGCTTGAAGTCTTAAGATCAATTTTTAAATTTTAATTTACTTTATTCGAATATCGCTCAAATGGAGAAAATTGTAAATAAACAAAAATATTGCACATATAAACGTGAATATATTTTCTTTCATAAATGGAAGAAAGACCTTCGATCTATATTTATTTATATATATATATATATATCAAAGGTCTTTTATATATATATATATATATATATATATATATATATATCAAAGGTCTTATATATATATATATATATCAAAGGTCTTTTCACAAAAGGGATAGTTGAAATTAATTCAAAAATTAATTTCAATTTAATACACAAGAATATCTTAACACAAATACAAATTCGGTGAATGTTATTTTTTCACTTCACTCTTAAGAAGACGTGAATTTACTTTGATTTACGTTTCGATTTTAAGAATTTGTATAAAGACAATGAATTACAATTTATTACCTGCTACTAAATTATGAAAGCTTTCCATCAAGTGTAACTCTATTGTAATGTGAAATGCTCTCAAGATTTTTATTGAATTGCAAACCTGCCGTCTAATTTTAACATAATTAAAAAATAAAACAAAACAAAAAAAAAAAACAAAATTAAAATGAATAGCAAAATTTTTTATGAATATTAATTATTATTTAAATAATTATATTAAATTTTGCAAATATTCGCATAAATATTGATGTATACGTATTCATTGATTTAATTCATACTCATGCACACATCGATTAATTAAATTTATTATTCTTTAGAGAAATTTACTGCCGCTCGGCAGATCGGAAGAGCGTCGTGTACCGTTCATCTAGTGAAACGAAGATAATAACTTTAAAACTTTTTTTAAACTAAGGAATTCTATTTTAAATTCTTTACAAAACGTTCTTCCTTACGTCCTTCTCTCGACAATTTTAGGTCTCATAAATTATTGTCTTTTGCTGAAGTTGAAGGAATTGTTTGCCAAAAATGAAAGTTCGATGTTTGCGATTGATGAGATTTCGTACTATAAACTATTGAATTTAAGAGCCCCTCCCGTACAGGGTATATTAAGATAGTGCGGACATATGTAACACGCAGATAGGCTTAAGTTAGACCCACCTTTTATTATATCGATCGATTCAAAATTATAATCTGAATTGATGTGGTCCTATCTGTCCGTCCGTTCGTCTGTAGTCTGTCGATGTAAATTTGTGTTCAAGCTACAGCTCGCAAATTTTTAAGATATTGTGGTGAAATTTGGCACACTGTTGAAAATGGTGCGGATCGATAAACTTTTTCGACCACTCTCCATATACCGCCCTATCCTAAGAAGTCGTTATATGGGAAGAAATTGCAATTTTCAAAATTTCTGTGGTAAAATTACTAAGTACTAGTATTTCGGCATTCTAAAGTGGTATGAAAACTTTGGAACGGCTGGGGCAATTTTTGAACCCCCTCTCGTTTAATGGAAACTGAAGTGCGTGCCACAAAAAGGTGCAATTTTCAATGCTTCCCGATGACACTTATATGATAATAGTAATTTAACATAAAAAAATGTACTTTGCCAAATTTCGACCATCTCAGCCTATTTTTTGGATCCTAGCCTAATAAGGATTTCCACGAAAATTAATCCTTTGTAAAGCAGAAAAGTCTAAGTAAGTGGACCCTGCCCTATGTAAGGATTAAACTTGTACTACCTTAGGTTGCGTTTTGCGCACGCTTCTCCATAAATTCGCGCTTGAAACATATGCCTTTATATAGAACCAAGATATAATTTTTGTGTTCTATAATACAAATGAGAATTGTGTTAGACAATATGATGTAGAGTATTCAACGGTCGGCTTTGCCCGATTATAATATGCTTACTTGTTTGATACAAAGTTATTTTTCCAACGGTTTCGTTACTTTCATTATCAATTCGGAGCCTTACTGTCAGAGCATGCTTCTACTATCTCCTATCAAAATTTTTACAATCATTAGGTATATAGGTAACATGACCGTAAAGTGACCAAGTGGTAGGAATATACAGCATGGAGAAACTGAAAATTAGTAATTGATTACTTAGCACTTTAGCAGTCTTAAACTATGCCATAGGTAAACATAAAGAGTATAATTCTATAAATAGACGATAAAGCTTGAAAAGTAAACTATACTTAGTGTTTTTTCACATTTTACGAGTAAACGTAAAGCCATTCACACGTCGTTCGATGTAAGCCGATTCTAATTCTCTCTCTGCTTCAATTTAACACAACACTTAAGTTATAATTTAACCATTCATTTAAAGCATTAACATTTTCATTTTTTTTTTTCTTATAAGCAGTTCTAAGTAACACCCTTACGTTCTCTTCATAAATAACGTAATAGAAACGAGGGTTAAAAACAAAAGACAAATCATACAATTACACCGCACTGTCTTAAATCATCGTAAAACCCTTAAAAGCTTAGCAGAATATTTATTTACACTTTAACACACACCGTTACACAAATTAAAGAAAGCAAACACACGCTTAAAAAATTACATGTCTTAGCGTTAAGCGCACTTTCTTCTTCTTCTTCTTCTTCTCTATATTTTCTATTGTGGTTGAGTCAAAAGGGCAAGAGGGAGAGTCTGCGTGCATAATTTAAATACAATAAGGAAAAAATCATTTTTTTTTTATATTTTTATTTATTTTTTTTTAAATTATTATGGTTAAAATGTGAATTAAAAATAATTAAAAAGAAAAAAATTCTTGGAATTAATTTAAGCAGAATACCTGTCAACAGCATTAATATAAAAATTCATGGAAAATTTGAGATAAAAAAATGGAATTCGTTTCGTAATAAAAAAAAAAATGTTTTTTTTTTTCTTACCATAAATTCATATAAGAAAATAACTAAGAAACATATATATAAACAAGCTTTAAGCGAAATGTTAATATGCCTTACTTGAAATCAGCAGAAAGTTCTTCACGGCGCAGGCAAGCAATCTGGCATAAAGTTTTTGAATAATTATCGATAGCGGTGAACATATTACATATGAGTTCGATTTCAAAGTGTAATCTGAGACTTTCTTCTCCCAACAAGCAAATCTATGAAAAAATAGGCAAAGCGTTAAATCGCTTCAGAAAATATCTTCTAGCGCGCACTGTCTGACTTCTATATATATATTGCGTAGGTTCCGCTGTTTTTTTCGACATACGACGTCTTATTGTGAGAAACTGATTATACATTCGCCATTGAAAATATTATCAATCGTCGGCGTTCACATCTATCTGCTATCTTTTAGAAATAATGTTTGAGTTCTGGGCGGAAAGAACAGCTGGTCTTTTAGGGCCATTCATAAAATAATCCCTGCTTGTAGATATCGTCATAAGAATGCAAGTACTGTTGGAATGAATAGTAGATCATCTCATAAAACCCACTTTAAACGGATGGAATAATATCTGCTTATAACTATGGGCAGAGTAAGGCGTTCCAGGTTAGATCTGCCAATATTTTCTGCACGAGTTTTGTTATACGAATACGAATTTCTCCATATTGGAAACTCACGACTCAGGCCCAGTTTTTGTCGCAGTTATATCAATGGTTGTTGGAAGCGTTACTAAAGGATTATTGAAATAATATATGATATGATACACCACGCCCACGTTACCACTTCAAGAAGAGGCCTCCACGGGATTTTGAGCGCGCTATACGTTGGACTAAGCAGCAAAAGGAAAATTCTCGCAAAAAAACTGCACCTATTCAAAGTTCCAAGAAAGCTTGTTGGGTACGGTTTAGTATGATGGCTTATATTGTGGCATATACCACCTTCAACTTAAGAAGTCACAGTTTTATCCAGCATATTACTTACTTACATTCTCTTTTAGAAATAATCAGTGGAATCATATTCATACACCCCACATATTTTCTGGAAAATATGTCAAAAGATATATCCAGCTTCGAAGCTAACTATCGCAATAACAGTACTTATCGATATGTGTTGGTAGAGCTAACCCGTACACTTGTATACTTGCGGGTTAATTAAGAGAATCTATCCCAACTTTAATTTTTTCGCCTCCTTTCACTTTTCCGGCTGTGTGGGTGCGACCGTTGTGTAAGTCAGAATCTGTGATAGTTAACTAAATTTTAGTTGTCTAAGAAGAGATTTGGCTGTAAAATCGTTGTGCTTTATAGCAAGCAGATGTATGTCTATATTTAACGTGTAGTCCTGGGCATTCCAACTGAAAAAAGAAATTTGCTTTACCATTTAATAAGTAACAAAATATGTGAGCCTTAGCTCCAATCCTTTGACGCAAATCACTATATGTATCACCACCAGTTGAACGGCGATCTAAAATCCTATGCCATTCAAAAATTTATATTTTATAAAGCTTGTAACAAGCGGGCGGAACTTTATATATTCAAAAATATGTTTCTTCGATATTAGAGGTAGAAAATCTTCTCGTTTTATTTTTTAAATTAAAAGTAGCTTAAGTAGAAATTTGTCAAGCTTTGCACCCTTGATTGATAATGTCGTACTAATGTCATAACAAATGGGAAAGTTATCTTTTCCTTAAAGTCATTCTTAAGAGACTCCCCCCTCTAAAGTACATATATGAAAGTCGTAAGTTGTTGTAGAATGTAAACGAAGAGTTTAGGATCATTTCGAAACAAAATATTCGTAAATTTTTGATTTATATTTGCATAAATTCTCACATATCGGAATGTGTATATAAATGTGTATTTATACAAAAAATATGCAAAAAATTCTTTATTTTCTTGAATCCTTTTCATCTTTTTGCAGTATTTATGATCATATTTTTTAGTTACTTCCTATGCTGTATTCATTTTGCCTTCTTAATTTTGATGATATTTTCGATTCAAATAGACAGACTTTAGATAAGTTGTGGAACAAGGTTGAAAATTAACTTGATGCGAGAAAGATCACTTTCGTCGCCGCTTCCGAAGGGGAGCTGATGTTCCGAAGAAGACTTACGGGTCTATCGTGGTTCGTAGTAAGTTCAATTCATTGACATTCGGCAGACAATCGAATATACTCTTTCGACTTGTCGCCCTGTTCCGTGAAAGTCAAAGTTGAAGATGATTCTTCTTTTGATTTTTAGACAGTAATATGGTCGCACACACTTTTCGATTTTATGTTGGCAAACTTGAAATGAGATAAACACAGCTTGTCAGGAAAAAATAGTTGAATGCTTCAAATTTTTCTCACAAAAGCAAAATGTCCGAAATAAATCCAAAAATATGATCATTTCGCAGATTAAATATAGGCATTTAGTGTGAAGTATGTGCGTAAACAGCAAAGTATTTTGCAAAATTGTTATACGTTAATGGGAGAGGAAGTAAATATCAAAGATTTGCTTCAGAGGACAGTCTTCATCTTCTTTTTTCATCCTTTTACTTTTTACTTTCATCCAGAATTTGAGGAAAGAAGCCAATGTGTAGCACTTAGCAGGCGAACAAAGTACGTTAGCAGCACGATGATGAAAATTGTGTTTTATTCAATAAAATTTTGTCTTTTTTTACACAATTTTACTTGGAAACAATCTGTACACTAATCGATTATTTAAATAAATATTAAGATTTGCTTTTTATTTTGTTTTTGTTTTTGTTTTTGTTTTTGTTTTTGTGCCTATGCGTATACACAAGTTGTTTTCTTTGTGCAAATATTGCCTTACATACCGGCAGAGGATTATATGTTAATTTTATCGTCAATTTTGCAATACCGAGAAATAATCCCAAGTGCATGCACAAGTTCGACTCTAATCATAAAGATAATATATATATATATATATAGATAAGTATGTAAGTTGGATAAATCATATGCGTAGGTATGCTTTGATCTTCTCGAGCAGCGAATTATTCTTTGTACGATTTGTGGCCGATATTTTAGAAGGGGTTTGGGATATTTAGTTTTATCTATTTATTCGCGGAACTATTTTATTTATTATTATTATAAAGTTAATAATTCTCAAATACATACATACATATATATATATACATATATATATATATATATATGTATACATCAATATGCATTTATTTATTCATTAATAAATTTATATTAAAAAAAAAAAAAAAATTCGCCGCCAACTAATAGCAAAAAGAAAGTTCCTATGTTGTAGTGCGCATCAAGCGATAGGGTACATGAATACGTTCTAATGCTGACATAATTTTGTTTTTTTTTCACCTTTTCAAGCTTTCCAAAGTTTGCACAGCTCAGCCTGTAAGCATCTCTAAAACTCTTAGTTACGGTATATATTGTCTTCAATAACTGTCGTCAGCCTCAGTTGCTTCATTTAGCTTGAGTCGTAATATTTTTTAAAAATTACATTTTAAACAATAATTTTAAATAATATGTGTTTAGTGTCTCATCACAGCGTTTAAATTATTAACCAGAAAATTGAAAAAAGAAAAAAAAATTATTTAACTAAATATTAATAAAAATTTGCTTTGCATTTGATAACTTTCCAATGAAAATAAATATATGATACAATAAAAAAAAAAAAAAAAACAAATAAATAAATAAATAAATAAAAACACCTTATCAGACAATACCTGCAAATAGAAACTAATAAAAAAAAAAAAATTAAAACGAAATAACAAATGTGAGTGAAGTGAAGTATAAAAGATTTTCACCTTGATTTTGATGCGGATTTTAACCATCACATGGAATTTCAAATTCTCAAAACAAAAATACTTGATCGAAATTTCCTTGCTTTCCTCGCATGCATGCCCGACTTAGCTGGGAACATGTTATTTGGAGCTGTGTTTTAAAATTTTTGTGATTTGAAGTCGCGGTAACTTTAAGACTTGAACGTTGTTGGCTTTAGGAGGTTTCTACTCGGTCTTTTTTTGTTGTGATTAATTAGTGACAACTAATAAATTTCATTAACTTGACTGTGAGAGATTTTCGACAGATTTTTGTGAATCTTACAAGTCAGCAAACAACATTTGCAGCTTTAACTGCCTTCCGTGTAAGTAAGAGAGCGTGATGTAAATCGCAAAGCGCATTGCTAAAGATACAAATAGCAGTTTTCGTTTCCTTGTGTTTCAGTGAACGGAATGTCACTCTCTATCGAGCTCTTTTTTTCCCGATATTAAGGAATGCCGTTTACGAAGACCTTTCCAAAGAACTGTGAGTGGTTCTCTTAAGTTTCTATAAACTACATGATTTCCGTTACCAGCTCTAAGAAATTTCAAATTTTTTACGAAGCCCAGATCCCTTTTCAAAGCCGCCCTCCTTCCACATTTTTTTACTTCCTTATATTGTTTCTTCAATATTGAAAAAGATAAGTAAGCGAAAGTGGAGCCCATGACTCACTTTTTATTCCCGTGGGGGAGTTGAATTGAATAGAAAGAAAAGAATTTGTGAAGTGGTCAGTATACTCACACTTGTCCCTTTGCATGGTTAGGGCTGACTGATGGACTTGTTCATTTATGTTTTTTTTTTTTATATTAAGATTTGAAGGACTAAGCATTGCATTACACGTCCTCTTTATTGATTATTTACAAATTTGACTTTTCCTTATTGCTTTGTTAAATATTCTGTGTTTCCGTGCTTAGAAGCGGATATCCCTTTGCGTGATATTATTAACTTAGATCTTTCATATGATGCGACGAGTCTGTCAACAATTCGTTCCGTTTTAAAAATTTTCAACTTTTAAGTGGACCTTATCAGCTGTTTTCGTTCATTATATACATTTTCATATTCGCCGCATTTCAGCAGCTTATTCGATCAGCTGGAAATATAGGTTGAAATGTTGCGAATTAGATAGATGATGAGTTTTTCTCGCTTTTAAGTCGAGCTAATAAAATTCGCGTGAGACAACATCAAACTGACCTTTGCGATGTACAACAACTTATACGATAGCTATTGTGGTCACAATAATATTCATCTTAGGGCACTAAATAGTGCCCCCAAAAGGGAAAATTTTGCTTTCAAAATTTTCCTTTCTTCTCTGCTCTCACTCAAATCATTTTGGTTCTGTCCTCCGGACCAACTGAAGATATACTGAACTTTCTCATAACTTCCTCCCGCATGTAAAAATACACTGCAATAGATGTATTTGTTCGTGGCGCCTTATGGCGTTTGCTTCAAAGAAAAACTGCTGGTCAACAATATCTTTTCAAGTTAAGATTTCTACGTCACGTTCTTGGGCAGATAGGTCTGCAAGTGAAAGGCCTCAATCCGAATGCCTACAACAAACAAAAACAAAAAGAAAGAAAAAAGATTCGGAAAATATTGAAAAGCAAGCAATTCAAGCAAGGACCTTTGAGCATATTCCCAAACGGTTTGTGATGGTGTGGACCTTTTGAAGTTTCAAATGGAAAGCCAAATATCTAAGTCTCATAATACAAAAAAAAAAAAAACAAAGCAGTTAGACATACCTTCTCTTAGTACAGTCAATTTGGAAAAAGTATCTTTTGTAGAACCAAAATTTACTATTTTGGTTTTATTTTGGGGCTATTCGCACTCATTTTGAAGAAGAGTTATGCAAGTTACATTTGAGATGGCTGGGAGGAGGCTGTGCACAAAACTTGCTAAAACCACATTTTTGATACACACTTTCATTAATCTTTTCTTTCCTTGGCATAATTTCAACGTTGATAGTCACTTACACAGATTTTTCTGTCCGTAGAAAATATGCTCATGTACTTAATTCTTTCTCTTATACAATATTCTTATAAAGGCGAGGGATGTGGATATTTTTGTGTGAAGAATGAAAAAAACAAGACATTTTATATGCATTTACGCACATGTCACTGACAAGTTTTGTAAAATTTGATACTTGATGTCGGTAAACAATTTGAGAAACTAAAATTAGAATAAGAGAAAAGAAAAGAAACAAAACAAACAAGAAAGAATTATCTTAGGCTTGCAACGAATATGGCATACGCTTCATAAACGCTTCCTTATCGAATGACTTACAATCAATGTATCGGTGAGACACTTTGGTTTTACACATTTTTTAAGTGTCTTTTGATGACTTTGGTCCGATATAAATCTAAACCAAAATGTGTAAATGTGCATGTTTCTTGAGGAAGAGGCGGAGGGAGAGAATACGAGAAGTAAAATCCAGTTCATGACGAAACAAATGTTTTTTTTAAAAGATCTCTAGCTGTTGCGGCAATTTTCCCGGACTCAGACTGACGGACTCAAACAGAGATTTCTTGTGGTTTGACTTGCACAATTTCACAGTGATTCTAACAGTCTTTTACGATAACGGCATTTACGAGTTGAACGTCGAAATCAATATACTCATATTTAGCTGTATATAGATAAATAATATAATGGTATTAAATAGTCTAGCGCACCTTATCCCAAATAAATGTGATTGCATACGTGTGTGTGTATATGTATGCGTGTGTGTGTGTGTGCAGACATATGTGCAAAGAAATCACGTGCAAAAATCAAAGCCAAGTTTAGTTCAAGTGAAAGTGCTTCAGCGGTCCTTACATGGTATTACAAGTAGCCTAAATGTATATGTAAAACATAGCATTGTTTTTCTCAACATTTGGATAGCAGACAAAGGTTTTAGGCTACGTACTGTTATGAGCAAACTGCAAAAAAAAAAAAAGCGAAAAAGAATGAAATGCTTGTAAAAGGGATTGATTTGAAAGGTCAGCATACACATCAACAAAATACTTAAGAAAGTATTAAGAGGCACAAGTTACAGGTGTATGTTCGTACTCGCTTTGTAATTTAAGTTTGGATTTTTATACTCTTTCTTCCGTGGAATGGTATTGAAAACAAAACATTTAAGAAAAACTATGAATTTGCAAAACGACCTTGAAACTATATGCAGTAGTATTGAATTCATCGGCTACAAGACCTTGGCAGTTAAGTTCTTTTTGTGGTTCCTTAAGCATGTTGCGCTTAATAATTAATTCATCCCAATGCCACAGATTAACAGTAAATTGGCACAGTTATCAACGCTTCCGTAGTCGGTGATTTATTATGCATGTCGTCCCAAGTGACGCTGCTATTACTAGTAACACCTTTGCCAGAATCTTTAATTTAATATAATGACTGCACAGCATTTTCCAAAACAGAAATTTATATAACAATTTTCATAACAAGTTTTAAAATAATTTCATGCACGTTAAGAAGTAATGTTTTATGTTTGTTAAAAATGAAAGCTTTTCGTAATCTGTTCATTGCCATCCCAAAGGGCTTTGTTAAAGATTGAAATGCACAAATTATTCTAAGTGTTTAAATATTAGTCACACTAGTTCTCTTCTTTTCAAATGTGCTGTAACTACAAAATGCTCGTGAAAAATTGACGGCTTTTAAATAATCGTCGAGGGTGATAAATTCCCATTGCGGTGGGAATTTAAATGTTACAATCGGGCAAGGCCGGATGCTGTACACCCTCTACCACTTCGCGCAAAACACTTCTTCATTGTTCTTGGTCATAACATGTTAAAGATTGCACAGAGTTCTTCCTATATAAAAACCTGCTTTTCATGAGCCTCATTCATCATCATATGGATGAAGGTCCCAAAAAATTAGCTATGTAGTCCATTCTTAGCACTGTCAATTTAGATGTCAAATCAAATGAATTTTCATTGCAAAATATTGCAAATTAAATCTTGGTGCCATACAAGGAAAGGCAAGGGGTAATTTTTGTTAGGAAGGCTTATGTGGAAGAAGGTTTAATTCAAGTCTTTCATATTCTCTTATTAGTACTATTTTTTACCCATTTTTGCCGAGAAATATTAAAAATTGCAACATTTTTCTTATAGCGACAGCCGTCCTAAAATAGTCCGCTTCAATTCCCATTTAATAGCGTTCGTGGTGAGTTGAAATATGTCAGTGTAACTTGTGAATTGAACCTAACTACGCAAATATCTAATGGACACATGGACAGATGTGCTTAAATTATTTGAAAAAATGGGCTAAAGTTCGAAATATCATCAAAGTATTTCAAAAATGTATGACTTGTGCGTTAAAACCAAAAATGCAATAACAAATATCTGACGGACAGGTGGACAGACCCGCCTAAATTGCTTGAGAAAAAGATCCGGAATATGTTTTCCGTCTTTCTGAATATTGTATGCAACCGTTCATACTTAATATATTCCTACCGCAAGCGGTACTAGTAGTTGTATATAATATTTGCAATTTTTTTTATCTAAAACATTTCAATCCGTGTATATTGTATATGCACACATATACTAACAATAATTATTTTGGGACTTTTTATAAAAGGCAAAAAGTAAAAATATATATGCGCGCTATACGTCAAGTGTATATTATATTTTGTTCTTCTTCTTCTTCTTCTACGAGTCAACAAATTATCAAAAGATGATTTACTGAGTTGAGTAAAAAAGATTCAATCTGAACACGAAGCTCTATATGTCGAGGACTAGCCTGATTATCAATGTACATTAGAAATATATATATTTATATATATATACATGCATATTTTGCGTATGACATCCGCCACGTAACTATAATCATTTTATGGGAAGTGATCTATCCCAAGGTTCAATTAATTATCTTATTTTATTTTCTCCGCTTTTAACGTGGTATGTAAATGATTTCGAGATGAGACAGCGCAAAGTGAATTTCATAGTGTAGGACATGATGGAGTACAAGTGTGTGTTTTATGAAAGAGCTGAAATGTTGCAAAGTAAAAGAGTATGTGAACGAGCATATGCATAGTTTCGCTATTAACTTTTATTTGTTTCGTTTTGTTTAAAGCGTCGAATTGCGTGAGTGTAAAATATCAAAAAGACTGCGATCATGAAGACAACACATAGACATAGTTTGCGAAACGTAGAATGGTGAATAGACCCAACGACATTCGGACAGACAAATAGGATATTATTAGGAGATTGTAAGACCCCATGTGCACATAAAGGCCTATTCACTATGTCAATTTTGTACAGCTGACCATTGCATCTCGTGTGGTTCAACAGTTGATAAGGCACGTACTGCCCATTTTCGGTCGCAATTGATAAACCAAGGAGTTATATTTATTTTCGGGAGTAAAGTGTATGTGTTACAACTATGAATTGCATTATTTCAGTGCTGTTGCCAAGGTACTGCTTGTCGATTGCCCGCAAGTCAGCAGAAATCAGAGCACAGATCATTAACACAGTGTTGATGTGGAAGATGCTGTATTATCTAGAGTGGTATTCCCATGGTTTTCCCCTGTGACTAGACGCCCAGAGAAAACGGAAACAAAACGTCTCATATTTGGAATTGTATAGAAAAGATCTAATTTCTAGCATATAAGGATGAGTTTTACATGAGGGAAGCCGTTGCGAAGTAGTTACGATAGATTTTTTCTCTGCCACGATAAGGAATTTCATATGTTATTGAGTACTCGCTAAGCTAATGGAGGGTTTTCCAAGATATTCACCCGATAATACAAAGCTGCATGGGTGATTTGAGAAATACGCTTTGATGTTCATATTTGGAAACAAGACAACGCTGCTTACAACGTCAGACTTAGAAGCACGAGTAAAGATGAGCGAAAAATGTTTCCATTTGGACAAGGATCTCGACTAACAACTCAAATCTCAAGTACGGTGGTGTTCTCAATAGAAGCGAGCAATATAATCTAAGTCAGTCTTTAAATCCATACTTTGTAAATTTATTTAATAAATAAATAAATAAAATGCATTATATATCATATGTTGTTTTTTTTTTTTTTTTAATTAGCAAACATGTTAAGAAGGAGATTGGGGGAGTTTGTCAGGCTGTTTTTTGCGAGTATGTAATAAATGCTTGGGTGAAATTCATGGTCGGTAAGGAAATTATTGAAATTATTCGTAACAAGAAAAAGCATTGTAATGGGGCACGGCCCACTATTAAATACCCTACGTCGCTCTAAAGTTATCCATATATCAACTTTTCAAAATAAGCCGTTATATAGGAAGTGATCGAGAAAGTGATCCGATTCGAGTCATTTTCAATGGCTTTCGTCTTTGGCCGGAAACATAAAGCAGACAGATGGACAAGCAAGTTTAGAACGATTCAGAAAATGATTAGTATTTTAAAAGATGGGTCTAACTTAAAATGTGTGGGCGAATAAAAAGTGTCGCTCTTTCTTAAAAACCTTTGCCTATTTAATACAACTAATTGGAACTCGATAGATTAAATCTTGAAATGATTCTCTTAAAATCTATTTGGTCTCTTTGTCAAAGCGAAAATGCTAAGATGGACAAAAGACAGACGGATTGGCCGATTAGTAATCTACCATCCATTGAGAAATATATGTGTACACAGTAGATATCTCTGTATGTAATAACAATTTGCACTCCTTCCTGTTGGTTATGCTAAGAAAAAAGGATATATTGAAGTTGAAGATACAGATCTCGCATTGTTGCAATTCACGGACGAAAGTAAATGTCGTTTAATTTTTTCAATTTATCCCAAAAATCTTCCACAAATTTGTCGCAGAGCTGCTAACTTTTCAAGTGTGACACAAATGGTTTTCTAAAAAATATATGCTTTGTGAATAAACCAAATATCAATAAGACTTTTTAATGTGCTTACCCCTGTCTCTCTCTCTCTCTCTCTTCATCGGTTGCTTCACTCGATTTGCTGTGAGTGTAAAATATACAATTAAATAAATAAACGAATTCGAATTTTTCGCTTACCGCATTCAAATCCAAATTTTGAAAGAAATTACAACAAATAGTTCCCAATAGCTGTGAAATAAAAATGAATTCTTCCTATGAAAAGTTTTTGCATATACCGTATGACGTCTGTGATGCTAGCAAACCTCCTTTTTGAAATTGGATTTGTGTGTGTCATGTACTCTTAAAGCACACAAAAATTGTGCAATTTAGCGATAAAGGCATAAAGATAAAGCATACAATGAGTAGAGAAGCAGAGAAGGCGTTCTGCTAGAATTTCTCAATAAATTTGCAGATTAAGAAGATTGAAAAAAGGGGAAAAAAGATTCGGACTTGGCTTTCTCTACTTATTCAATGGGGAGGCATAGACACGGTTTCACCAGACTTTTTATGCTAAGGCTCTATCATATGGAATGTTAAACCAAAGAGAAAACAAAAACAAAAGCAAAAAATTACTAAATCAATTTAAATGATGTCAGAGTCAGAGAATAATTCTATGTGCGGTGCATGTATGCAATGCTTTTCATATCAAAATTTATAAATCCTTTGGGATGATTGTATAAAAAATGTATAACAAACTTTTAAATAAATTTAGCAAAATTCTATTGACCTTGGCTGGTTGTATCTGCTTTAAGTAAGTGAGTGAGTGAGGCAAAAGCGAAAGAAAATAACAACAGACATTATGTGTGCTGTTGTATTTGGGAATGGTTTTTATGTGTGTGTATAAAATGCTATATTGATTAAAAATTATCATCAAAAATATATTACAAAATATAATATGTTTTTTTCTTTTCTTTCCGCTTCTTTATAGGAAAAGAATTTCATGCAAATATGGTCATCTTGTTGGTTTAGTTTGTGATTGTCAAAAAAAAAAAGCATTCGCCGACATACTAAAATTAAAAATGGAAATAAGCTCAAAACAAAATACAACATTTTTAAGCAGTTGATAGAGAAAAGTATTTTTAGTTTTTTTTTTTTTTTTTTAGAACAATAATCATTAAAAGAAAATAGTAAAAAAAAAAAAAAAAAACAAAAACATATTTGAAATATTAGTGACACTAAAACACTGACTAGCCACAGCGAGGAAATACATAGACAACAACACAGAAGAAAATGTGTTAAAAACTTTTTGTCTTTTTTTTTTGATAATATTCCAAAAAAATAAAAAAAAATTTCAACGCTTCCGTTAACTTCCACGGCTGTTCTACAAGAAAAACAAGCTACATATATATATATATATATATATAAATTAATTAATGATAACATGAATAAAGGAAATAATAATTAAATTTGAAGGATAAACCGCAGTAGTTTTTTTTTTTATATATTCCAGGAAATATTTAAAATAAAAATAAAATAAAAAAAATCGCGCACATTTTGTAACAAAACTGCTTCTAGAAATTCTTCCTCAAACCAAGCGAACAATTCTGTAAAGGAAATCGCTGCTTAACGTTTTATTAGAATAATTGAACACTTTGCATGCTTCGAAACAGCCATCGCATACTCCGGGAATATAAATGTCACAAAAATTATCAGAATTTCCGAGAAATTGAAAAATATAACGCTCAACGCTTTTTGAAGAAGGCAAAATAAGAGAGTGAAACAAAACAAAACAAAAAAAAATATATATATATATATATTAAAGAAAATCGAATAAAAGTAGAAAAGGAAAGTTTTGTGTTCTTAAAAATTTTTCCTTACTTTTTTTTTTTGTTTTTTAAATAATTCTTTTTCGATTCGGGTGAATTGTGTACGTAATTTACTGCAAAAAGTAAACCGACAACAACAACAATAGAAACAACAACTAAGCACACGATTTTAAATAATTTCAGTAGAAAAATTTCCACAAAAAGAAAATCGAATATTCAATATGTCCGAAAATTCGAATGTCAATCACGTCATATCATCAACGCTATTAACATCGCCTACAATTGCGACATCAATAGCGCTCTCATCAACGTCACCAGTATCAGCTTCCATCACAACAGCAACGATAAATCCAACATTAGCATCATCAGCGTCAACAATCACTCGAGCATCAGGAACAACGGCAACGACCATGCTGAATGGTCATGTGGGCACGCAGTTTAATTCAAAATCGAATTTTGAAGATTATTCGAGCAGCAATGAAGCAAATTATATACCTATACCACAGTTTTATGCGGGACGCAGTGTATTCATAACCGGAGGTACTGGTTTTATGGGAAAGGTAAGCTCTTCGAATCTATTAAATATTTTAAATATTATTCAGCAATTTAAAGTAAAGAAAAAATCTATATGTGGATCAACGTCTTCTATTGATTCCTTCCAATATTACATTAGTGCTTATCATGAATGATAGCCAAGTGATAGTCATTCTAACTAACTACCAATTGATGCTTAATAGGCGCCATCTAAATCGGAAGCGGCAACCGAACAATTCTTTCTCCCTTCACCTACAATGCGAAGATTTAAAAAACGAAAAAGTAGAAAAGGAGTACGCGCTTAGTATAATTACAAAGTCACATTTATATATAATAAGAAGATCAGATGAGTACAGGATCTAGAAGGACTTGTCGAGTTCGAACTATTTTCTGCACCGATGTCCTCCGTCTGTCTGTCTGGCCTAATGTTAGTCCTTATAATTTGTGTTCACTCATTATGTGGCAAATTTTCGAGATACTTTGGTAAAATTTTTTCCACTATTATGTTTTGGCGCAATAAAATGTATTAGATCGGACCATATTTAGCAGCAAGGTCTTTCTAAAAAAAACACCTTCAACTTTTGTATTTATCGACATAAATCGTAAAAGAAATGGGGAATGGGTAAAATTTAAATAGGACAGGAGCACCTTTGAATCCTTCCTAATATAAATTTGTCTTTATAAGGTTTAACTTTTTGTAATTCAGGATAAAATTTCGTCCAAAATAGTGATTTGACATCTTGATATCTAAATTTGCTAGACTAAGTAGGCTTGGTTTCGTTTAATAGATTTACTTTTTTGGTCTTCTTTCTATACAAGCGGTTTCGTGAGAAATTAGCTTTTTTTTTTTGGTGAAATAAGGCAAGAACGATAAGTTCTTTGCCAAAAAAGTTAACTTTACATTCATTTATTAAAAATTCTTCGAATATAAATTGTTTGCTCCTAGCAAACTCTTTTAGGACTCAACAAATTTTGAAATTTTGCACCAATTAAAGTTTTCAGTCTTCCTTGCAAAGAAAAGTTTTTCTTCTTTCTCCCAGCAACATAACAGTCTTCTTGAATAGAATAATAAAATTTGCTGTTTATATACAGAAACTAATTCTTGTTCTTTTTTGTATGTTAAAAAAAAAATTGATTCATTTATTAATGTTCTTCGTGGAATAGCGCGTTACAGAAACTTATTCTTGTTCTTTTTTGTACGTTAAAAAAAATTAATTCATTTATTAATTTTCTTCGTGGAATAGCGTGTTCTTCTTGGAATAAAATAAGCATGTTAATGGGAAAAAATTCTGAAAATACCAGTTGCAAGCACACACACATCCCATCTGGGATAGAAATATTAACATTCATCTATCGGCATTGCAGTTGCCGGCGCATTACCATATTACATAATGAGCAATGGTCATGGTACATAGTGCTTGGATGGCTTTTTCTATCTATTATTAGGTTCAAAGTGTTCTTATATACACCTAAAGGAATTACACTTTCTAAATAGTTTATTACCATTATCGTTGTTTCATTTCTTTATATTACATACATATAAAGTATTACTGTACATTATACATGGATTGCATAGTTCTTTAATTCATTAGTTAAAAATATTCATTAATGATATGTAGATAATTGCTGTGTTAAATAATACATCAAATAATTTCTTTAACTGAACATTCATATATATATTCATATTTATATTATATTTATATTCATATTTATATTTATATTTGCTTTTATATTCATCCATTCTTCTCCTGTATATATATATATATGATATCGTTGAAGAATTATCTATATATTGTTATCTATATATATATAAATTATCTATATATATATAAATTATCTATATATATATATATAGATAATTTCTTCAACCGAATATATACATATACATATTATTTAAAGGTGTTAATGAACAATTGAAACGCCTCAATGAATGAAAGATTTTAGACTTTAATTATATTAAGTAGTTTGATGAGCTAAGTCGGTAGAGGTAGCCTTAATTTTATTTTCGACAGTTTCTCAATTTCGCTGTATGAACATGAATTGAATGAATGAAGTAATAATGAAATTCGGACTTCTTCGAAATATTTCATATCATTTTTGTACCATGTTTTGTTAGAATGATGTAACGTACATCGGTCAATAATTCCTAAGACTAATCTAGAGATGTCATCTCTTACAACAAGTCCATATGAATTTTAACAATTAGGAACTTTCAAACTTAACGCGACCACTTCTCTCCAAATTACTACTCAGTGAGGTAGATCCTAATCACAAAACGATGAGAATTTTTTATTGCTAGAAAAAGAAAAGATATTACTTTGAGACTTTTTATCTAGTAAACGCAGTCGTTATTATCAACGCAATGAATATTTTTTCCAATTTCGGAAAATCCGTTTGTATGTGAGTATAAGACGTTCGAAGATGATATCATACTACGCTCGAAGCACTTTTTCAGATTAGATACCTATTAGGGAAAAGGTATTGAATACTTTCAAAATCAATGAATTTATTAGCAGATATTAAGAGAGTCAACTCAAGTGCAATACGCTTGTCAATTAGCTGTGCACTGCAAACCTGTGTTTCATAAAACCGTATAAATCGTAATTGAAAATTTTCGTACGAAAAGTCTTAAAAATGAAAAAAAAGGATAAACTTCTTATTTCATCAAATATTGAAACTAAAATACTTCCAAACCCCGCGTGTAAATCAAAAGCAATCATTAATGTGCCTCTTTAGTAACTTATATAAAATTAACACTATAAACACTATAGTGGGACACGGCCCGCCGGTAAATACCCTACACCCTGCACTTCCCTTAATACCTTTCTTCAATCATTTTCATGGTAAAATATCAAAAATTGATACATTGTTTCAAGCTTCTCATTAAAGCCTTTGTGCACAGGGGAATACGAAAACAGAACTTAACCCTACCCTACATTAAGTTAGTGCGGATGTACGTAAGACCCACAAGGGCTTAAGTTAGACCCACCTTTTATTATGCCGATCGAGTCAGAATCATTTTCTAAATCGATCTAAACCTGTTTGTCTATCTGTCCCTCTGATGTCTGTCCATGCTTCAAGTCTCAATTTTTAAGATATATTGATGAAATTTATTACAGTAACGCGTTTCGACACAAGGACGAACGCTTTTTCGCCTCTCCATATAACGCCTTATTCTGAAAAGTCGTTATATAAAAAAAGTCGCAATTTTCAAAATTTGTCAGCAAAAGTTGCTAAATAGTAACATTTCGGCGTTCCAAATTGGTATGAAAACTTTGGACCGGCTGGCTCAATTTCTGAACACCCTCTCATACAACGAAAGCGACAAAAGAGTACAATTTTTATTGCTTCATGATGAAAATTAAGTCCTAATATTAAATTAACATAAACTTTAAATGTGCCAGATTTAAACCATCATGGACCAATTTTTGTGTCCTAAACTAATAAGGATTTTCACAAAAATTGATCCATTGTAGAGTAGAAAAATCTAAATTTTAATACGTAGTGATGAAAATTGTCCCATAATAGCGTTTTCATACAAATTAGAGAATTATGTTAACCAATGCGGTGTAGGGTATTTAAATGTCGGCGTTGCCTGACTATAATCATCTTACTTGTTTTTCTGTTAATGCCGTAGCGTGAACCATTTCTCATCTTACAAAGCAAAAGCATTTTACTACATTAAGACTCGCCTTTAATAAGATTGGTTATATAGAGGAGGGTTCAGAAAATTGGACCCAAACCAAAATTTTCACGTTTAGTGATTTTTAGCGAAAAATTTTAAGTGTGTGCAACTTTTTAACAACCTTGACACAATACGCTGTTATATTGGGAGTGGTCGTAAGAATGTTTCGATTCAAGCGATTTTCAATAGGAATCGAACTTGGGTTCAACTTCGTCGAAATAACTCGAAAAGTCGAACACAAACGGAAATGATTTTAAATCGATTGGGCGAATAGACGATGATAGCGGGTTCATATTTTAAGTGCTTCCTTTCTTGTTACATATATCAGTTAGTATATCCTCTGGTTTAGGGAATAGGAATTGACCGAATCAAAATTTTTCCTCCTTTTTTTGATTTTTAAGAAAATTTGGATTTAAAAAACAGGCATAAGAAGCGATGTATAAAGTTGTGGATTATTTTTTACCTCGAAAGGATTAATATTTAAAAAAAAAAAACAAAAGGAACTTAAGCGAAAAGAGGAACTCCTTAAAAATGTATTGTCAAGCAACTCTTATATCGCAAATAAGGGATAATTGTCTTTTAGGAATTCCGTTGTTTGATAATAAAGTATATATATATATATATATA
>CCAG010021504.1:0-127523 GCA_001077435.1 Glossina morsitans morsitans | reverse complement strand
TATATATATATATATATATATATATATATATATATATATATATATATATATATATATATATATATATATATATATATATATATATATATATAAAGTATATAATAAAGTATATGTGTGCCAACTCATTGTAAACTTGCGTGTAAATTATTATTTTTAAAACTATAGAATCTTATTATTATCCTTTGCATGTTTGCGCAATTCATTGTATGCACTATAATACATGCTCGCTCACATGACATGTAAAGTGTTTATATGAGACTGATCCTTAAAAGAAGCGTTCTTTTTTTTTTAGTATAACGACAAAAAGTTAAGTTGATAAAAATGAATTTATTCAAAGCTTATCCTGAAAGCAATAAAAGTGTAAGAGTATAATAGTATGATGGCATAAAAAACTATTACGTATGTAAGTGTTAGGACCGTGGTGTTGGTGCTTATATATCGGGCAACACTCACCTGATTGTCTCCAACGAAAATGTGCTTAAAAGGTGACATTTCAGTTTACATTTTTTGTGAAAAGAGTTCTCTTTCTAATCCTTTGCTTGTGTAAAGAACTATTTTAATTTGAAAATGAGTGAAGTGTCTGAAGAAAAATGCTATGCGATGCCATTTTACAACAAAAAAAGTTAAAAACGCTGGAAAAAGAAAAATTTGTAAAGTGTACATCGAGAATGCTGTGAGTGAACGATGGACCCAGGAGTGGTCTGTTTCGAAAGTTTGGATGTCACAGATGCACCTGGTTGGCCAGTCATTGAAAAACTCGATGAAATTTTGCTACTGGTGAAGCAAGACCCCCACGCAAGCTCTCAGGAAACAGCGGAAGCACCAGCAGATGACAGTGTGGAAAGTTTGAAAAGAGCAGGCTATAAAAAGAAGCTCGAACCGCGGAAAAAACCGCGCAGACTTTTTAATGTGACATATCATATTGGCACATAAGCGTATTAATATATAATTATATAAGTTCACAACTACAAAGGTATGTAAGTAGCGTAAAACTAAAAGTATAAAAGGATAGGTATGCAAGAGCGCTAGATTTAAGATTTAATGAAACCACAATTGGCAATATTTAGAGGTTATTAAGTAGATTGGAATATGTTAGGACAGATGGTAATAATAGTCTGTTTATTTAATACAGGATTCAGGATAACATGCCTGCTCGGAATTATGCAAAAGTTTTTGAATTTTCAATTACTTAACACGTTTACTGACGCTACAAATTTCAGTAAGTTGCGAAAGTGAAAAGGCTTTTTTATACCCTACACCTCTTGTGGTACAAGGAGGAAGTTTGTGCGGATGTATACAACACCCGAAAGGACTTAAGATAGGCCGGTATTGATCTAAGCTTATATCTCTGTACTTCTTGCATTCTTGTGCTCAACCCACAAGAGATATTTTGATGAAATTAATATGTTTTGGCCCAAGGACGAGCGGTACTAATAATGGTTCGGTTCGGATCACTTTTTTCACTTCTTTCCAAATTACGCCTTATTTTGAAAAGTGATTATATGTTATTAAGGGAAAAGAAAAAAGACTATTTAGTAGCTGCGTTACTCGAAGTTAGATATATTTTGTAAGATGTAAACAGCTAATGAACCTTTACTTGTGAATATTTAAATGAGATTAAATTAAATTTTTGTAAATTTTTTTTGCGTTATTTTCTCGTTAAGAGCTACTCTAATGTTCGCATAATTACAGTCTTTGCGGCGTCATCTATTCGAAAATTATAGATTTCTATTCGATAGCAAACATTTAACTGGCATTGTCATTAAGGACATTACTTTCGCATATCAGAGAGGGGATAACTTTCTATAGGTGTGGGTGGTTGTAAAAGTAACAAGTAATTTATTTTATTTATTTTTTTTGTTCATTTTATCTGGTCTCTTGATATTAAGTGCTACTAAAGCATTTATGTACCCAGAAGGGTGCAATAAAATTTCATATGTGCAATGAAAGTTAATCACATTAATGTTCTGAGTTTTACTTTACAACAATGTTATAACGCTTTGCGAATCAACGGAATTATGAATGTAAAATTGCAAGCGATTAATTCACGTTTATGTTCAAAATTATTTATTGTAATATATCGGTCAATAATTACCAGAACTAATCGTACTAAGCATCGATGTCGCTTCTAAAGAAAAATTCATATGTCAAACTTCGCCTGTTAGGTGACGGGTGAACCGATTGAACACGTGGGACGTTCAAAAAGCATGGTTATACAGGAAAACATCAAAACAATACCGGAAATTATTCTCTATAGTTGAAAAGCAAGGATACAAGAGATAGTTCACATGTTAAAGGTATCAAAGGGGAGTGCATTCACTATTTTGCATAAATATTTAGGCACGAGAGAGAACTGTTTTCCACGTTTATTTACAGGGGCATAAAACTCTCGACAGAGGGCTGGCAATATTGCAGCAATGTATGTTGAAATGTATGTTGAGAGCCCTCACAAGCATTCCCAAAGGAGAAGTCATTAACCTGTGAAGAGACTGTTGCTGTAATTATATCTTGAAGGACACGACTTTGATGAATAAAATCCAATTTTGCAAAGTACTTTCGGAAATTATTGATCCATGCATTACTTTACTGTAAAGATTTAAATTTTTGAGTGGAACTCGCCAATGCGTTCCGAGGGTTCGGTACCTTTACCTTTTATTGAATAAGATTAACTTCTTAAAGCTAATCCGGTGATAATTAGAATTATTCCAAATGATTTCTCCTGTTCTCCATTTATTAACCATACAACTGTAGGACTAATTCGGTAAATTCAATATTCGGTTGGGGTATTATATTACATCACATGCAGTTGGTATATTTCATTGTAAGTGCATACGAATTATTATTGACCCGCGGGATATTTACTTAATTTACTAGACTGACCGAAAGACGGGTATTGGTTTACGGGCTGCTTATATCCGGCTTCTTTATTTCATCTCGCGTTTTACAACGATACCAAATAATATTGGATGTCGGCGGATTCACAATCAATATTCAACCAAGAGAAGTCATATTTGTAACGTGACTAAGTTCACGTCTTATTTTCGATCATTCTGCGAGTGGCATTGGCACTTAGGATGAATCTTATATTCAATGCAAAATATTCCTATTACGAGTAGCCTATCAAAGCCCCTTGTATGAAATTTCTAGACTAAATCTGGGACCAAAACCAATTTACAACATTGGTCCTCACAATCCTTATTAGGACTTTGTCTGCCAAATTTCCCGAGAAATAGGAAATTCCGTTCAGATACATGTAGCGAATTAAGAGAAGCTGCAAGGAATCCGAATTTTTTACTAATCACTTTATTGGCGCAATTGAAATAAGCGAAGAAACTGTCGCGCATTGCAAGCTTTTCAAGCTACTACCTTAGTTATCTGAAAGCTAACAATATTTACACCCCACATCACTTGTGCTCGAAGGGTATATCAAGTTTGTGCAGATGTATGCAGACGCCCAGGACGACTTAAGAAGAAGCCAAGGGTTATTATGCCGACCGAGTCAGAATTATTTTCCGAATCGATTTAAGCTTGTTTGTCCATTTGTCCCTCTGATATCTGCCCATGTATTTTAAGAGAACCGCTTTTTATCATACCGACCGATTCATCATCACTTTCTGAATCGACATAAGCTTGTCCGACCGTCCGTCTTGTATTCGTGGATCGAATTTTTGAGATATTTTGGCACACCGACCTGTTTGGACATAAAAATATGCTATTGGAAATGCTTCGGATCGAACCACTTTCTCAACTACTTACTATATAAAGTTTATGTGTGAAAAATCGTTGTAAGAAGTCGTTATATTAGACAAAGTGGCCCAGAGTATTTAGCGGCGGACAGTGGGCCGTCCATAAAGTTGTCACTTGCTTTGTTCATTTTTTGATATAGTATGCCTGCTAAGCTTTTATTTCGTATCTTTTTTAGGTACTGGTTGAAAAATTATTACGCTCTTGTCCAGATATCAAAAATATTTATTTATTGATACGACCTAAACGTGGACAAGATGTATCGGATCGTTTGAATGAAATGTTAAATGCGCCGGTAAGTTTCAATGTAATCTGAAACCCATTTTTCAATTTTTCAATTTATTTTTGGTTTTTGCGATCTCTTTCAGCTGTTCGAAAAATTGGGAAGAGAAAATCCCAAAGAATTATGTAAAGTTATACCTATAGGAGGTGATATAACGTCCGAGCAATTGGGCATATCCGAAAGTGATCAGGTATAACAAAAAAAAAAAAGAAAAATAAATAAATAAAAATTAAAAACAAAAAAAAACTTATTTATATTCTAAAATTCTTTTAAGGCTTTACTATGTCGCACTGTATCGATTGTATTCCATTCAGCTGCCACAGTTAAGTTCGATGAAAAGCTCAAATTATCAGTTACAATTAATATGCTTGGGACAAAACGTTTGGTGGAATTATGCCATCGTATGATGTTCTTAGAAGTAAGTTCTCATTCAATTAATTCAATGAATAATTGATTCGATAGTTTTCTTATTTTCAGGCGCTTATACATGTCTCCACTGCCTATTGCAATTGCGATAGAACCGATGTTCAAGAAGTTATATATGCACCGCCGTACAATCCCGATGATATCATTTCTTTAATCAATTGGCTTCCTGAAGACATGCTTGATCAGGTAAACGGTTTGAAATTTTTGATATTGCCATCAAATCAACGAATGGACAGAACGGACGTACGGACAGATGGCTAAGACCAATTCGACTTCTGCTAAATCTGACCTTCTTAATAAAAATACGTTATGTTTTTTTATTACTCTGCAAAATTACTAAATCCTCTTCCGCTTTGCGTAAAATATAGAAATTAGTTTTTAAAAAAGAAAACTTAAAACGATTTAAATGATTCTTTATTTTGTAGCTTACACCCTCGCTTATTGGTAAACGTCCCAATACCTACACCTTTACAAAAGCCTTAGCGGAACATATGCTACTAAAAGAAGCCGGTAATCTACCAGTAGCCATAGTGAGGCCATCCATAGGTATAGTGTTATACAATTGATTTCCTTTTTCGCTTTTTCTTTTTTTAAGTTTTCCATTTTTTTTTTTTTCATTTCATTTCATAGTAATTGCCAGTTTAAATGAACCCCTTGCTGGCTGGATTGATAATTTTAATGGTCCAACTGGTTTATTGTCTGCCTTAGCTAAAGGTTTATTTCGGTCAATAGTATGCGAACAAAATTATGTAGCCGATGTGGTACCTGTAGATATTGTGATTAATTTAATGATTGCGGCTGCATGGCGCAAAGCAACCCATAAAACTGATAACTTTTCCATTTACAATTGTTGTACTGGACAACGACATCCCATAAAATGGGGTGAATTTGTTAACCATACATTATCAATGGTGCGCAAGCATCCGTTGGGTAAGTAGAAATGAATAAAATAATAACAATAACAATAATTTAAGAAATTTGTTTTTTTTTGTTTTTTGGTTAAACAGAAAGTTGTGTTTGGTATCCGTCAGGCGTACTGCGTAGGAGTACTACTTTAAATACTATATATGGAATTTTTGTACATTATATACCGGCCTATTTACTGGACGTTTTGGCACGTCTTATGGGTAAAAAGCCATTGTAAGTAGGGCGGAGTAAAAAGTAATGTGTCGCCCCCTCGTCAAACTTTCAATTATTGAATACTTTCGCTTCGCTTATCTAAGACAGTGTTCGGTTGTTGTTTTTAAGAAGAATATTAAAAATACGATATTGCTTTTTGATGATAGGATATACAATTTTTCGGTCCAAGAGTTTCATAATACTTCGCTGCAAGTTGATGCTAGTGAACGTGTAGTAGATCGAAAGTTTGAAAATTAAATGTAACTAAAGTCTACCACATGGAGTCAGAATCAGTACAATGTCTGAAAAGAAGTGAACGATGAAGGGGCTCCTTACTTTTCCGTACTTGTGCACATAAATATATATCTTTACTTTTTTCAATTCTTGCTTAGCGTTGTGAAAATCCAACATAAACTTTATAAAGCCGTCGAATGCTTAAATTATTTTGCGGTAAATCAATGGGAATTCAAAGACGATAACGTGCACGCATTGTTCCATACCTTAAGTCCAAAAGATCGCAATAACTTTTTATTTGATGTAACTAATATCGATTGGCTGAAATATGTGGAGCAATATGTCTTAGGCTTGAGGCAATTTCTTTTTAAGCAAAGGCCGGAATCATTGCCCGCTAGTCGAAAACGCATGACTAGGTAAGTGAGCAAGAATCTCAAGAATACTTAAAATTCTTCTTCTTTTTTTTGTTCTCTTAAACATTCTAGGTTATATTATTTGCATCTCTTGTCGAAACTGGTGGTAGTCATGTGCACATGGCGTTTCTTAATGAAACGTTCGAAACGCTTGAATGCCTTATGGACGGCATTTTTACAATATATTACCAAATTTTTACGTCTAATACCATTTTTGTAATATTCTTTTGTATGCGTATGAGTAAGTGAGCTCATTGTGTATGGCGTATGTTATGCACAGGCTTACAATTTGCTATTAATCTTCGCGTGTTTGCTTTTCTTTTTTTTTTTTATTTATTTATTTTTGAACTTCGACAAATAATTAAGAACTAATATATGGTTTGTTTATGTGTTTTAAGATTCCTTTTGTTTTAGTTTTTTTTTTTTTTTGTTCTTTAATTATTTTTAATTTATTGCCTCTGATAAGAATTTTTCTTTCTTTCTATTTTGTTTTGTTGGAAAAGAAATTTGTTATTTTTGTTTTTATATATACATATATACATATATATATATATGTATCATAATATATGAGAAAAATTTACACAAATAATTAATAATTACAGTTAAAAGAATAACAATAATGACAACAACAACAACAACAACAACAATGAAGTGTTTCTAGTATTTGTTAAAAAAATTATGTTATTACCAATAAAAACAAAAGAAATATTGTGACCATTCTTTAGGAGTTGGGTTAAATTGCTATAGAAAACCTAAAAAAAAACTGAAAGAAAAAAATTGAACAATTGTAGATAAACAAATTCACAAAACATACCAAAAAAAAAAAAAAAAGAAAAAAAAAAAACAAAAGACCGAACTGAGTTTTTATGAAAAAGCATTATAAAATTAAAAGAAAAATTATTTTTTATTACAAGTCGGTTTTAGCCGACCCGAACCCAAGTGTAGAATAATTTTTCATTAATGCTTCAAATTTCATTCATCTTTTCACTCTTCAATTCACAAAAACAAAATGTGAAAATTAAGCTTTTTATATATATATAATAAAGAAAAAAAAAAACAAAAGAAAAACTGTTAAACTAAAGCAATTCTTTTTAAACTTTAAACCTAAACCTAAATAAAAAAAAAAGACAAGAATATCTCAAAAACAACTCTAAAAGCTCTTTCCAATTCTATTTCTAGTTATATATATAAATATATGTATATATATGTATATATACATATATATGTATATATATATATATTTATATTAGTAGCAATAATTTATAAATTAAAATAAATAATAAATTATTAACGACAAAAGACATTAATATTAACTTAAAAAAAAAACAAAAGTAATTAATTTAAAACTAAATAGCTTGTTATTTTTTTATTTTTCCAAGACAAATTTAGTTATTCATCTACTTGTACTTAGTGAGAATTACGCATTAATAATAATAATAATAATTACAATAATAATATAATATAACAATAAGATAATAATAATAAAATACTAATATAAATAATAATAATAATGATACATTTATACACACGCACATATATATATATATATATATATATATATATATATATATATATGTATTATGGACAAAAGTGAAGAGATGGGCATAAAAAGCTTATATTCGAATACCTATTGTATGTAATTTAATGAAAAAAAACAAAAATATAAAAAATGATAATGAAATTAATTTAACATTTTTATAATCTACAAATAAGTGCTTAATATATATAAAAATTAAAAATAGAATTTAAATGAATTTGCAAAAATAGTTGTTCCAGAATTTACTATGCTCATTAATAGGATCTCTTTCCAAAGATCCCACAAAATTCGCCATTTAAGTTCTTTTTTTAACGAAAATAAATCTTCTTCACCTTAAAGATTATCAAGTAAGGAAATCTACGCTTTATTGGAATGAAACATGGATATGATCTACTTTTCATTGCAATTTTCCACGTTTTTACGCGATAATGATTACATATTTATATTTTTATATTCGATTAGTGAGATCAATCGATTCTCTTTAAGTCCGTCTATTCGTCCAGTCTCAAATTTCGGCCTCAAAGTCATCAGATTAAGTTTCAAAATGATCCATATCTCCACTTTTCTCCACGATGTCATCTTCTTTTGACTGGAATAATTTTTGTGGATAAACAATTGTTTACAGTTGCGAAGTATAATTTTTAAAAATCCTTTGAAATTTAACTGCAATTATTTGTGTTTTTTTTTTTTTTTTTTTTTTTTTTTTTTTTTTTTTTTTTTTTTTTTTTTGCCTACAAATATGATACATGAATGCCGCTAATCGATTTAGACAAATGTGTCCGTCCGTCCATCTATTTCTATAACGGGTATTCTAATTCTAATTTTGCGTAGGAAAACAACAAAGACGGTAAGTGCCTCTGAGTTAACATTGTCGGGTAAGCAACAAAAGTTAGCTAAAACATTGCGTAAGGATCAATGTGTTTTTTTTCTATTTTTTATACCCAATTCCACTTGAGTGTGTGTGGGTGTACGAAACACCTAGAAGAGCTTGAGATGGACCAGTTTTTTATTTTACCGGTCTACGCTTGTCTGTCCATCCGTCAGCCTTGGTCTTTTTTATTCAATTTACATTTGAGGCATTTTAATGACATCTACTACACCAACGTGTGTTGGCCCAACGACGAAAACTATTGAAAATGATTCGGATTGCAACACCTTTTCAACGCCCTCCCATATAACATAATACTCCGAGAAGCCATTATATTAATAACTGCATTACACGAAATGATGGAGTAGAGTATTCAGCAGTGGGATGTTTTTACTTGTTTTCGAGAAACTTTATTACAATCTTTACGCAAGGTAATAGTAATCTTACTTATATCTGTTAACTCTGAATTGTAACGTAAGTCGTAGTACCCATTAAACAACCAAGAACAGGGCACCAGTATTCCCTATCGCTTTTGGCTAACTGAAGAAATTAAATCCAAAATGTTTATATTTTTCGAATTTGTATTTTTCTATTCATTTAATAATACAAGGGATTACCTTCTCCTCCCGTAATGAGTATACTTGCAAGAAAAAACAAAAAAAACAATGCCGAGACGTATTTTGTAAAAAAAAGAAGTCGTTACTTAAATCCACAAAAAAAAAAGAAGAAAAACAACAAACCTATAATGCATATTAAACTTAAAATAAAATGAAGAAGTTTATTTCATTGTATAAAACTTTAAAATAAAACTAAAAAAAAAAAAAATTCATTTCCATTATTATAATTTAGGCAAGAATATTTTATAATTAAAGAAACCAAGAAAAAAGAAATAATTTATATACATTAAAAAAAAAAAAAAAAACTAAAGAACTAAAAAAAGAAATGGGACAAACATAAGCAAAAGTCAGTCATTTAATAAGCGACACGCCAGAAGCTACTAAATAAATAAAACAATAACAAAATATAAAAAAAAAGGAAAAAAAAAACAACTTACACGAGATAGTAACTAATTTAAGTAATTAAGTAGCGAAGAACTTATAAATAAATAAAAAAGAAAACCAAAATAATTAAAAAAATGAAAAAAAAAGAAACCATAAAAGTTAAAGTGAAATGTGGGAAACGAGTGGGTTTAAGAAAATTAATAAAAATACAAACAACCAAAAAAAAAAGTCACTTGAGAATTTTTTATGAATTTATGAAAACTATCGAAAATCGAATATGTAAGTTTTAAATAAAAGAAAATAAGGTGAAAGCCGGCTAACTATCATTAAATCAAGCAGTGATACAAGAAGTGCGAAATTTTCTCGGCGGCCTAAGCGTGTGGAGCTTAGCATTTAGCCTAAATTTCTTTACTTACCATAAATAAGTTAATGATTTCAAATCAGCGATTTGTTTATGACTCCCGACGTTGTGTAGACTGTCGGGTCAAAAAGTCGAAATTCTCTCGCCGCTCTAAACTTTTGGAGCTTAGCACTTGGCCTAAAACTTTTTTGCTTGACAGTTTTACTTACCCTAAATAAGTTAACGATTTCAAATCAGATATTGGTTTATGGCTATCAACGTCGTGTAGATTGTCGGGTCGAAATATCCAAACTTTCTCTAAGCTTGTGGAGCTTAGCACTTAACCTAAAACTTTTTGCTCGAGAGTTTTACTTACCCTAAATAAGTTAATGATTTCAAATCAGCTATTGGTTCATGGTTAGCGACGTCGTGTAGACCGACTTTACCGCCATTCGTAAATGCATACAATTTTTGTCAGTGTCGAATGAAAATTTCCACGAGAACAAAATTGGTTCCGAATAGCATATCCACAGGGAAAAGAAAGCAAAATATCTTGATGAAATACATCTATATGACACAACGAAGGCTAACTACTCCTATTAATCACGGAGATTACAAAATGTCGAGAAGAGCAAATAATTATTTGCGAAGGGTTATTAAAGAATACCTCCCTAATAGCGTCAACAGGGGTTCATACGTGGCAGTTTATGCTTAGATGAATTTAAAATAATTTATTTGGATTATTCTTTTGCGTATTTATTCACTTTCTTGCCAAGAAGGACTTTGCCTTTATTTATACTGCAATCATATTACAAATGCAACGCAGCTTTTGTCTCTGCCAAACATGTTCATTCAACTCGACAACAGTGGGCTCGTATAAACTTACAAAACAACACTGTCGATAAAGATGATTTAGTCGAGCGCGTATTCGACGTCGACAGTCATAAACCGGCCCCAGGTTTAATTTTTTTTGGATTCCGATATTTTAAACCGTGTTTTCAGTAAAGTTGATAGCCTTCGATGCTTTGTTATCAAAATTTATTTCTCTGGCTACATTCATAAGAATAATAATAAACAATATTGTGTATGCATGTGTATATACACTACCCTATATGTACCCTACACCAGTTTTAGTACAGGTTTATGCGGACGTATGTAACGCCCCGAAGGACTTGAGATAGATCCACCCCTTGTTTCATACCAATCAATTCAGAATCATTCTCTGAATGGATTTAAGCTTATCTGTAGGTTTGTCCGCCTGATGTCTGTCCATGTATTTGTGTGATCAAGCTATAGACCGCGATTGTAGGGATACTTTGATGAAATCTAGTATACTGAGGTGCTTTCACGCAGGAAAGAACGCTTTTGAAAATGGTTCAAATCGGTCTATATTTCCGATCACTCCTCTCTACTTTGAAAAAATTGGAATTATCAAGATTACTCGGCAAAAGTCGCTGAGCAATAGTATTTGGGCATTCTAAATTGGTGTGGAAACTTTGGATCGGCCGGAGCAGTTTTTAGAAGCTCTTCTCATATAACCGTTCCTACAAAAATTGAATATTTATATAGTAAAAAGACGTAATTGTTAATATTTCATAACGAAAATTATATAAATTGATAAAGAAGCCAATCTTAGCGAATTTCGACTATTTTTTGGATACCAGCGCATACAAAGATTCTCAGATATGTGAACCCTACTCTCTTGTAGTCTAGGGTCCCAATAAGCTATATATATACATAAGTGTAAGATTTAAAGGGGATTCCGCAATGCCGATACGTATGCCCACCTTAGAAATTGATATAATATCCTGAATATTGTCTCATGTCCACAGGTAAGCAAAAACCAATAATTAACAAACACTGGTGATTATTGATTTAGACCTTTGTACAAATGCTATAATAAATAGTAAAAAAATTTTCGGGTTGCTCGATTAACACGGCTATAGTTAACACCTTATCGACCGATCGTTTCTTAACAGTCTTTTTATGACCGACGCTTAGATACCGACCTCTATTGTCATGGTGTATGAACAGTCACTTGTTATTTAGTATTGAGGTACAATTAGTTACTTTGCTCTCTAAGCAATTTCGTGTAAGCGTGTAAAGAAGAACAGAGTCGACGCCAGGGTGGGCATGGAATATCGGCATGATCAAATAAAAGCTTTGGTGTTTAGAATCTGAAGAAAAAATCGACATTATGATTTAAAAAATAATTTGATCACCAGTTATTTGGTCATTTCTAGACTTTGAGTTGTGATAGTGGACGTCAAGGCTTTTTCACTTGCTTTATACTTGCAAAGTTAAGTTACTATACGTAAGATGTGTTCTTGATGATAATCGAAGGATCTTTCCAATTTATACCAAATTCTTCCTTAATAACATACATTAGCCTATTGAAATTGATTAATGAGGTCATTGGATGAATATTCGTTCAAGAACTTTGAGAACCGTGGATACGCTATTATAAACTTATAATCCTTATTAAGTTTGCCAGTTCGTTATGTATTAAGGAGTCTCTGCTATTTCTACGGGCACATTCGACCGCAATCTTTCTTTGCAGCTTACTATGTGGAATTTGGTTGCTTGAACTCATATTTACGCTGCATAGGTACATAAAGTTGATTGAATTCTTGGAAATTTGTTTGCTTGGCACCATCCATGCAAAACTTTTTTGCAATTTTGTTTTACCGGAACATCGATTGGTTTCTTTTTGTAAACTCAAAGACCTTCGATTTGTTGGATAAAATTTTTCCTTGATAACACATAATCTACCATTTGGGATAACAATTTTGGAAGCAGCATTGATAGCACAGAAATGGCAGTCGTCAAAAAAATTTAATAGCAGAACACTTCCTCAGTTGGTCAAAGGCCCTGGTAAGTTGTAGACATAATGGTTGACGTCCATTTGCCGTGTTCAACAGATATCAGAGATGTGATTTTGTAAAAGAAACATTTTGATTCCATCTTCACTTAATCCTTAGATAGCTAACTTGAATGCATTCGGATAGCTTGACTTCTTTTTATTATTCCTTCGTATTTTTTTCCTTACTAAGCGTATGTATTGCATGTTTTGTATGTTTTGCGTTCATTTTCATAACATATAAGGGCTTATGTTTCATTAGATACTTTATATGGGCTGGGATCCAAGAAATAGGATCCACAATAAGCCGAATTACCGCTATAAACGAATTTTCATTTTGAAATATTTAAAAGGATACCGTTTTCCCATATAAAGATTCAGTTTTCCTAGTAGCGTTTCTATGGCAGCAAATTCATAAAATTGCTCCAACCGATTGAAATTTTCCAAACCAATTAGAGTTCCGAAATATTATTATCTGGCGAATTTTGCCGCGAAATCTTTGAAATTGCAATATTTTTCATACAACGACTATTCAAAATACCACGTTATACGTGGAGTACGCGAAAGAGTTGTCCGATTTGAACCATTTTTAAACGGGTTCATGCTCAGGGCAAATTTCATCAAAATATCTCAAAAATTGTGACCTGTTGGTTAAACTCAAAAACATATAGACATAAGACGTAAGAAGGGCAAATGGACAAGCTTAGAGAGATTCAAAATTCGAATTCGATCGAATTCGATCCAATCGAAATTGTGACCCGATAGTTAAACTCAAAAATATATAGACATAAAAATTATTTTCTGTATAACAACAGAACAAAATTCTGGGTGTTACGTACGTCCATAAAACCTTAATATACCCTATATCACTCGTGGTTGATACGAGCCTATCGTTGCTTTTGATATATTTTTCTTTTGAATGGTTTGCAATGCGTTCTATTTTTGATCTATGGCTCCGTTCGGGTTTATACTTAATTCCTGGCGGCATGTTTTCGATCGAATCTGATCCGTTTTGAAACAAAATCTATCGACCTAAACTAATGGGTGTTGTACGAAGCTTTAAAGACCAAACTTCATTGTTATGACAGTACAGGGCTAAAGTCCACAGTAAAAGCACAGGGACTTGGCTATATTAAGCTTCTCTTTTACGCTTTACAAGAAAGTAAAGGAGTTAACTAAAGGGTGTTGCGTAACTGTTATACGCACAAGTCAAAGATGATGTTTTCGTGCTAATAAAAAGTACAAACCTTACCGCATGTTGGGAAACACTCTCTTAAAAAAAAAATAAAAAGCTTTACTATTTGGTTGTACATAAAATTTTTGTTTTATTTTTATTCTTATCCAGTATTAAATATTTTTTTGTTTGATCCTTCATTGACATTTTGAGTTTGCTTTTTACAGTTTTTCTTTTTTTTTTTAAACCCACTTTCCAAGAACGCTTTTTGCAACAATTTGTCAATTGCTACTCTTGCTACATATTCTTAAGTTATTGTATAGAAATAATTAGATCAAATTGGATTCGATCAATTGCGTTATCATGATGTGATTAACTCCTACATATCTATAAATGTGTGTATGGATACTTAACATGAAAAATTAAAAAATTTTGATAAATTTAAAAACATTTTTTTATATTTATAATAAAATCATTTAAAAATTTATCAAAATTTTTTTTTTTTTTTGTTATATAATTTATTAAAACCGAAAAGTTCATATACATTTAAAATACACATGCGTCTACATGTATATATATTAATGGATGTATAAGTATCGTCTTTCACTTTTTATAAATACATATGTTTATTTTTTTTATTTAATTTATTTGCTGTTTTTTTTTTTTTTTATGCCAATATTTATTTTTGCCTTTATTGTTGCTGTCCGAATTCAACCTTATGTGTAAATATAAAAGAAGAGAAGGATTTCAATTATTATTACGGCTTGCGTCCACCAGGCGGAAGTACTGTAGACTACACTTGTAGAATACACTTATCGATTTAAAATCGTCCGTCTGTCGCGGCTTAAATCTTCAATTCTTACAATTATGCCCAGGGGAACTAATTTAATTTTTAAGTTTTTAATTTTTACTAATCGATCGACTGTAACGAACCTGTCAAACTTTCGGTTACACCTAGCAATAATCTAAAAAGAAGACATTTGCCATTTTATGCATTTAGTAGCACTTGTGCGTGTACTACTTTTACTTTCAGTTCGTTACATGAATAAGTTAGTGCGTATCACCACGTTTTACGTACACTATTACACGTGACACATAATCTGTAATAAGTCAGTCGAATGCTTTTAATAGACAGAAACAAGCACTATTAATATAGATTAATTTCTGTGTGTGCCATCGTATTAAATACACATTTGAGACCAAAAGAACTTTACTAAGATGGTCTCAAGCCCACCCATTTTGCTTTAGTTGAGCCAAGTCTTAAAATTCCATTAAATCCGGCCGAACGCTAACTCACAATTCGCATATCTTAAGGAATGAACGATTTATACCATATATCACTTGTGATACAGGGTATATTAAGTTAATGCGGAGGTATGTAACATGAAGCACAAGAACTTAAGATAGATCCACCCTTTATCATACCGATCGAGTTGGAATCATTTTCTGAATCGACCTAAGCCTGTCTGTCTGTTTGAAGTTTGCCAATATAAATTCGTGTTCAAGTTAAAGGTCGCAATTTTTGTTATATTTTGTATATTTTTTATATATTGTTATATTTGGTACAGTGACGTATTTTGGCCCAAGAACGAATGCTGTTGGAAATGGTTCGGATCGCACTGATTTTTCGAGCACTCCTCATATAACGCCCTATTCTAAAAAACTTTTATATGGAAAAAAAAATTGCAATTTTCAAAATTTCACGGCAAAAGTTGCTAAGTAGTAGTATTTCGACATTCTAAACTTTAGATCGACTGTGGCAATTTTTGAACCCACTTTCATATAATGAGAACTGAACTTCGTACGACAGAAAGGTATACTTTTCAATACTTTATAATGAATATAAAAATAATATAAAAAACTAACTGAACCAAATTTTGACCACCTTGGCTTATATTTTTGATTATACCCTAACAGGGTTTTTCACGAAAATTGATACTTTGTGGAGCAAAAGAGTGTAAGTTGTAATGTGTAGTTATGAAAATTGACTTGTAGTAGTAATTTCATAAAATAAATGAACTCTACAAAATTTGGACCATCTACGCCCATTTTTGGATCACGCCCTATGTATAAGTCAAACTTGTACTACGTTTGGTGGTATTTTGTGCCCGCTTACCAATAAATACACACATGAAAAATATGCCTTGATAAAGAAACAGGATATAGATAAGAATTGTGTGTTAAACAATGTGGTGTAGGTAATTTAAAAGTCGGCTTAGGCCGGCTACAATGTTCTCTAATAATTATATTGTTGTTAGGAAAATGCCAAATTTAATGATTTGAGTTTTCCATTCAGGATCGTTTTTTGAATTCTAATGAAATTGTGTCTGTGCATCTGTCGGTCTGACGTTTTTCCATTTATAATTTTTTTCTCAACCTATAGGCTGAATATTTTATGGTAAAATTTATTGACAAATAAGGTTTTCGCATCCTAAAAAAATGGATGTGAAAAATATGGATTCAGTGAAGCGGCTTTTTGAACTACCTCGTACATAAGCAAAATGATAATCTTTATATGACAACTAGATTTCACATTAAGTATTTTAGAATAAGAATTGGTTTAAAATAGCGATTTGACATGTGAATATAAAATGCAAAGTTTCGACCAGGTAGATCTATTTTTCAAACCTCTTTTCAAATAAAACTTTTTTATAAGAAGTAGTTGTTTAAATGGCAAGAATGTTAAGTATTTTCGATAAAGACTAAGTTCTTTGACAAAAATAATTAATTTGCCTACATTTGGTCTTAGAAGAAGTCTCGTGAGCAATAAAGCCTTATATGGCTTTTCAAATTTACTACACTCAGTTTAGACCACATGGACCTGTTTGGCGGTTCAACCCCGTGTAAGACTTGCACGACAACTACGCATCATTTTCCGCAATTTATTATGAAAACAAATCAAGAATTGCAGAAACGAAGTAGTATAGGGTATTGAGAGGTCGACCTTATCCGACTATAAAGAATTTGGACTTCTTTTTCTATTTTCTAACCACATATTATTCTTTGAGTATTTGCCACTGTTTTGCTCCCGGCGATACTTGAGCTACGGTACTCGACCATATTTTGTTTTGGCCATAGTTCGTAATGTGTGCATGGGTATGTGCATGAATGTTTTTTGATAGGTCGTTTCCAAAGTATGTTACGTTGACAGTATCACATTTGTTAAAGGATAACAAAATTTAACAACAGATGGTGGATGATGTAAAGATTCAATCGTAGCCGATTATAATATTGTTTTTTTTTTTTTTGTTTTATATTTTTTTTATTTTAAATATTTTTAATATCTTCACTTCTCGTCTTTTACAATCATTTCTTACAAAAGCATGTGTATGGTTTATTTTTTGGTTATTGGTTCTATGATTGACACATCTACACATTTGGACACTTTCATTATAATTACTTATTAAATATACGCAATTTACTTATTTAATTTAAAAATATGTTTTTATTAATGCAGCCATTACTCAAATCCAGCAGTTTTTCTCAGAATGTCTTTTGCGTTTCAATTTTTGTCTTAATCTTTGCAAGCTAGGAAATATTACAGCTTTAGCCATTTTCTTTTATTTTACTTATTCTTCATTTCATATGCGAATCTGGTTTATCAAAACATTTTTCATTGTCTTTATACTTGTCCCTTCTAAGTTTTATACTTATCACTCCTCGGATGAGAGTTAAACAGACTATATTTTCCTTTAAAAAAT
Organism: Glossina morsitans morsitans; assembly: GCA_001077435.1. NCBI lineage: Eukaryota > Metazoa > Arthropoda > Insecta > Diptera > Glossinidae > Glossina > Glossina morsitans. The sequence goes on along the minus strand of CCAG010021504.1, from coordinate 109,823 downwards.
TCTATAAAATGTTTGCCGTTTCAATTAACAAGACTGTCCACCTACATTCATTCATTGATTTCAAAATCGGAAAAATCAATATTAAAATTTTGAATCCATGATTTAGACATCATCATAGACCAAAAAGGTCAAAATTACGTTTGAAGCAAAACGCGAAGTAGCTTAAGCGGTAATACCATGGTCTTTGGCAATTGTTTGGAATTTATTCGCAGATCAAAAGCACATATACCAGAGCAAATTTTTTTGTAAATTTTCATATAATCGTAGCCGGACGTAAAAGATTCTTTGATAGTTATTCAAACAAAAAATGGTTCCCCAAAAAAAAAAACAATCTTTTTTAAAAGCCTTTCTTGGCCGTACGTCTCTTCTCTTCCCCATCAACGGACTTCAAATTTCATTCGAAGCTTTATATAAACATTTTAAAGTGAAATATGTAAAATTTGTACATCAATTCGCTTAATACAGCTATCATTATAATACAGGTAGCAATTGAGAAAACGGTCCGATCCGAGCCATTTTCAATAGCGTTCGTCCTTGGGCCAAAATACCTGCATGTACCCAATTTCATTTAAATATCTCAAAAATTGTGTACTGTACACTGGACCAAATATACCAGACGGACAGACAAACTTAAAATTACTTCCCGAATCAATCGGCATAATGTGCGTTGTGTCTATCTCAAGTACTTGTAGATGCCGTATACAGCCGCGCATACTTAAGGCAACCTCGTGTAACAGCCGGTATTGGGCATTAAAAATGTATTTATCTTTCAAACAAAAGGCTCTCAAAAACTTGTCAATATAAAAACCAAAAAAAAAAAAAACTTTGAAGAAGGAAACAAGCTGCAAATAAAGGGAAATATTTGGCATTACTACTTATATTAAAAGAACTAAACATTATTAAGAAAGAAGTAAAGTTAGCGGAGAGTTAATTCCAAGTCGGACTATTTAATAGAAGTTTTGTTAACAGAAATCTGCCAATAGTTGATACATCTTTGCTTTCTAACGTTAATATCTCAGCATAAAAAAATTTTACAAGAAATGCTTTACTTTGAAAAAAATACATAAATGAAAAAAAAAATACATAAGTGATTGAATTATTTATACCGATCACGGTGATCGTAAAAAAAAAGAAAGGAACTAAGTTTTTTCTATTTTCAGAATAAAAGAGGAAATGTATATCGTATATGTCTTGTACTTTTCGACTAACAATCAAAAACCATGGAAAGCGAAGTTCTTCAGTGTTTTTGTTTCATAGGCCTGTGGGCGTTGGAGGCGCGTTTTTTGAAAAGTTGGGGTGCTTTTCAAATTCTTTGGCAAGTTTGTAAACGATATCTTCATTTTTGCGAACGGGAGAATGTTTACCGCACACAGAGACATATGGGCGGATGGACGGACGGATATGCTGAAGTCCATTCCGAATTTGCAACTGGCCAAGAATTTATACACTTAAAGGGATTTGTGAGACTTGCTCCTATGTATTATAAAGATTTCGATTTTCGATTTTAATAGAGATACTAGAGCATCGCCCATACATTAAATGTTGAAATTTTTGTAGATTTATCTGTCATAGTTTATGAATAATCAGCAAAAAAAAATTTTTTACTCCTTTTGAAAAATATAGATGTCTGCATTTTGCGTTGTACTGTAGGTGTGTCCTTTGAACGATTTCGTCCATTTTCAATACAAACCTGTATGCAAGAAATTCCAATGTTTCTGTCAAATTTGAAGTCGATAGCTTCATTGTGAAAATGTTTACAACGGACGGACAGACAGTCAGACAGACAGATGGACATGCTTAAGTCGATTCAGAATTTGATGCTGATCAAGAGTACATACATACTTTGTGGGGTCTCTCAAGATTCTTTCAGGGCGTTGCAAACGTTTTGACAAAATGAATGTGTAACCTTCATCCTTCATTCCCGAAGGATGAGAAGTATAAAAAAATTGTAAAGACACCATTAAAAAAACCGCTGGCTGCTAAAGTTGTACATTAACTTATTTTTCTAAATATTAATTTATTTTTTTATATATATCTTTTCTATTTTTAATTATATACCTTTTCATAAATATTTATTTTTACAATATATTGTTTTTAGTCTTTACGTTGCTATAGTTTTCAATATTTTATAATATTTTTTTAAAATATTATTCTTCAAAAAGCTCTCAGCTTGAGCAGAGCTTCAAATTACATTATTTAACATATATAAAAAATGCGACATATAAAAAAATGTTGCGATAAATATAAAAAAAAATTATATTCACCTTTTTCGAGCCACCCACCATTTCAATAACAGCAAACCTGCTGTGGTAGTGACCGACATAACGAAACGTATCGCATCCAAAACAGATCCAAAAAAAACAAAAAAAATCCGTAAAAATTTTTAAATTAAATTAAAAAACGCTTAATACTTATAAATTATATTTAATTATTTTATTGTAATCATTCGTTGCTGTTATGTTTGGTTATATACATTATCGTATTTAGTTATATATCGAGCCTTTAAAAATCATACCTATTTGAAAAATTGAAGATTTCAAGCATTATTCGACTGAATTGTGGTTTAATACCCACCACGGATATGTAAAAAGCTTTAATCTCCAAAAATCTCTCTGCTTATCTTACGGATTTAGTTTTAAAGTATTTTTGTGCCCTACACTACTTGTGATACAAGGGTATGTTAAGTACACGCGGATTTACACAACACTCAGAGAATCCCACCTTTTACTGTGCGTAAGCTATATTAAGGTAGTTCGTCTGTCCGTCTGTCCAGTCGTCCGTCTCGTTTTGCTTTTGCTCAATTTCGTGGCCGTAATTTTTGAGACATTTTGATGAAACTTGGTGCACCGAACTGTTTTGGCCTAAGAGCGAAGCCTCTTGAAAATAGTTCGGATGACCTTTCATATGACGCCTTACTTTAGAAAAAGTCGTTGTATGAATAACTGTATTAAGCGAAGTGGTGCAGAGTATTGAATGTCCCACTATAGTGTTTTTGTCCCACCCTACTATTTTCACTGGTTTTTTCCAATCTTTAGAAGAGCAAAGATCAAGTCAACAAAACCACTAAATCGATTTGCATGAGAGTTTAAAACTCGTCCTGAATGTCCTTCTTTTTGTCTCTAAAAAAATCTACGTATTACACCTACATAGTCGATACCGTTTAGTTAGGCAGTCGCACAACAAATGCATCGATAGTAGTTTGTACAGAGTGATTCTAAAGAAGTCGCTGAACGGAATATATTATGTTATGCTTTTGCTGCATTATGTTACCTGTAACGATGTATAGACGTTAACTATCTAGTCATATACACATATACATATGTATCATGAATATCATGAGAACAAACTGATTTTCTACAGAAGGCGGAATTGAATTCAGGGAAGAGCAGGGAAAGATAGGCCAGGCATTTGAATTCATTCGCCACATTTACAATGGCGTCTGCTTTAGAAAGATGAAAATCAGGTAAGTGATGGATATTAAATATAAATTACTTTTCTGGTCTCAGGCTTGATGTGATTTTCCAAATATAAAATTAAAAATTTAAAAAAAAATTTCACAATTACGCTCGAAAATAAATTTTCCTTATTTTTTTTCTTTATTTTATATGTGTTAATGTGTTTTACAAAGAGGTACTTAGGATAATCAGGTTCCATATTAAAGGTATTTTTGGTTTATCTATAACTTTTTTTTTTATATATATATATATATATATGAGTATATATATATATACATGTACATATATATGAACATATATGAATATATATACATATACATATGTAAAGGTATGTCATTAAAAGGAAGATATGCTAAATATTAAAGTAGAGAGAAGTAACAAGAGAATAATAAATTAACGCAAACTTACTTTAAGACTAATTGGAAAATTAAAAAGTTTAACACGCAGTCAACAGTTATAACATTACGCTATGACGATTATTTCAAATATTGTTTTTTTCATTTTCTTTTCTTCAAATTTAAATTCCTCTGCTGATATTCCATCTTGCTTTTAAAAATTTTACGTATTAAAAATAGAAAATATCTACAGATCCTCTAATCAAAAAGCTTCTCGAATTAGAGGGAACGGAGCAATACATGTTCTTTTTTTTTATTATTTATTTAAGACTTTCATCTATAGGGCCTTCCGCATTCTTTTCGAAAACAGGTAATGAAGTTAGTAATCAATGACTTTGCTAGGTTGCTTAATAACCGTAAGCATTTTTTTATTTATAAGACGGTTGCTGTTGGCTATAATCTCATGACTGTGTTCTTCTTTAAGGCATCAACAACGAAGCTTGAGAGATCCTACGAAGTATGTACACACGTGATTGGGACTAAACTCCGATTCGATCTGTCTACCTGCACATCTGTATAGTGTGCGTGATGGAGATTCTCCAAGTTCGCAGTAATGAAAATAACGCCTTTAAATTTGGTTGGTATTGAAAATGTCCCAAATCGATCAAGAGGCGACATACGTTGCGATCAAGCTTGCTTTCAACACCAACAGGCAAGAAAATTATATTCAGCTGTGATCGACATGTTCATATCTACCAAAAAAAAAAAAAGCTAAACTTCTATATTCTATAATATTGAGTGGGTGTGGCTGATCTTATCGGTTTGTTGAAAAATGTAATTTATGAGCAATGACCAATAAACTCAAAATGAAAGCATGTTTCTAGTTTCTGGTGGATGGTAGGCGTGTTCTTTGATGAATTTGGATCATTTTTAACTCCACACTGCGTACAAGAACTTCCGCTTTGATGCTAATCAAGAATGTATATGCTTTATGGGGTCTGTGAGACTTTCCTGTGGATATCGCAAACGTTTCGATAAAATTAATATACTCCCGATCCTTCGATCATTGGTGTAAAACATCGATTTTTTCTTTTAAAGTAAAATTGATTGGAGCGATTTCGCCCTAGCTGTATACAATTTTTTTCGTGGCGTCTTTGAAAGATTACAGGTTAGTCGCGGTGCCCTCCTTTAACGCATTAATGTCTCTGAAGGTTTAAATGGCAAACGATTCTTTTTTCCTTTTCTTTTTACACGGTATTCACTTATTTGCGCAGGGATTGTCTTCATTCCGCTTTAGCCAAGACGTAAACCGAAATCTCTTGAGTGGATCTATAACCGATGCTAAGGTAGGTACTACTTCCATTAGGTCTTGCAAAAGTCAATTTTTGATACAACATCAATAATTTCGAGTATTGTGTTTAATGTCGAGGAAGATCTCGATTGAGGTTCATCTTGATCAACTTCAAGATCCTCGTCGTTTTTCAAAGACCAGAGCCAGCGGCAAAGTATTTAAAAAGTTTCAAAATTATTAATAAATGTCAAAATTTTCAATTTCAAATCAAGTCAATTAATTATATGTAGTGGCAAGAAAAATTGTTCTGAAGTGACATGATGACGACACAGACATAAGGAATCTATGCGTTTTTTATATCTCGTTTTTTCCCGACTTCTTTAAAAATAAAATGAGTTATCGAATATAATCAAGAAGAGGTCACGAACACTGTTTAATTATATATATATATATATACATATACATATATATATATTGGTGTGTATGTGTATATTTCCGGTACAGTCTGATTTCGATCTTTTTTCGCTGTTTTTTGACCAGAGTTTCTATAGATATTTTCTTTTATTGGAGATAATTAATTAAATGCTTCGTTTATATAATTTTTGAAAATTTTTTCATTTCCCTACACTTTGAAAAGCTTACACCAATTTTTAGTTAAAACTTAATGGCAGATAAGGTAACAAGCTTTGCCGAGTAGTTAAGGGGCTGTTAAAGAGAAGTCATCCGTGTCCCTTAATAAGAATTTTACGTTGATTAATTTAATGCTGTGAAGAATATCAAGAGACTTTGATATATTTGTACATACACACTTATCATTTTTATTTATTTACTTTTGTTATGTGTTTTATTTGCTTTCCTTTTTTTTTTTTCTTATTTAATGTTTATTTTTTTTTTCTCAACTTTAATTTTTACTTTTATTGTGCTTCGGGAATAAATATAATTTTTTCCTGTTTTATTTGCTATATTTTCAAATTAATATTACTTTGTTTTTAATAATTACAACACACTTGTTATTTAATTTTAACATAAACACTGCTTATAAATATTATTAACATTTTTTATCCTTAATGTTTATTTAGCACATATATGTACAACGACGTGAAATGTTTTTAATCTGTTGTTTATTTTTTCAATTATTATAAAGTTTGCTTTTATTTATCAAAATTTATTTGTTTTTTTTTTTTTACATGTATAAATTTTTATTAAAGCTTTTTCATTATTAATCGTCTTTCCAATTATTTTATTATCATCTTTTTTTTCTGTTTTTTTTTTTGTAAATTTGCTAAAAAAAAATAAAGAAAAGTATCGTTTGCAGAAAATATTCAGCTTATTAATCTATTGACGACGGATATTTTTAAATTTCATAAGAAAAAAAAAAAAAAAAAATTAATAACAAAAAAAAAAAATTAAGATAAAATCAACAAAAACATTTTCGGAAAATTTACATTTGATAACAGCACTGCCGGTTTACATATAAAATTGTTTATTCTTAAAATGATTTAAAATCTTATTAGACTTCAGTGCATTTTTTTGCTTTCTTCGTTTCACAACATCCAGAAGGACTTGAGATAGAACTATCAAGACCGATCGAGTCAGAATCACTTTCGGTATCGATCTGAGCTTGTCTCTCCCTCTTATATTATTCTGTTCAACTTACACGTCACAATTTTTGAGACTTTTTGACGAAAGGACGAACGGTACTGAAAATGGTTCGGATTAGGCTACTTTTTCGATCATTTCCTTAACAACGTCCTGTTTTGAATAGTCGTTCCATGAATAACTGCAGGGTTGTTTAGAGTGTTTAATGGTGGACTATGGCCAACAATAGTGGTCTCACTTGTTTCTATTTGGTAACAAATTAAGAAAAAGAAGAAAGAGAATTTATAATAAATTTGTTGGTGACGGTTATGAAACAAACTAATCCTCTGTAAAGAATTTGGTTTTTTTGTATTGTCTGCTTACAAGGAGAGACCAGAGAGATTAAAAATCAATTCCCTATTTTTTACTGTGGGGCGAGTTAGGAAATTTTTAATCTGAACTTCTGCACGACCTTGAGAGGTAGTTAGTTATTTCGTGACAGAATCTCTTGGAATTTTACAGCCAAGTCTTTTACAAGTTGAAACTTGGAATTTTTTATTAACTTCAATCCTTTTTGTGGGCTAAGCATGTCTTTCAACTTTTTATTCATTTTTTAATTGAAAAAAGTTTAGAATTTTAGCTGCAGTAGCGGGTTTTTTGCGCGTTTTCATAAATAAATCATTGAGCTTGGGTAAATTTTGCTTTGCAATGCATTCACTCCATGGGATCTCTGATGTGTATTTCAGGCTGTTACAAATGGAAGAACTAATGTAGTAAAATTCCTAAACTGATTAATAAAATTTCAAACATATAAACGTAACTATTTTATATAATAAAAAGTAAGACAGAAATGTTGTTCACTTGTCTGGCCTTTCATTGATATTCAAAATTAATTTATGTTAAGCCTATTATACTGCTCAACATACGCGTTTAACTTAAACGACTCTGCTATGTACTTCTATCGAACGAATGTCCGCTGAAGGCTTTCAATACTCCCGGACTTCAGTGTTACCCATTTTGAACAGTTCTGGGATTTATGAATTATCCCTACATGAAGTTTTTTAAACTTCTTTACAAATCAATGCAGGGTTTTTGCTTATCAGGAGGATACAGATCCCTAAGTGTTTGACTTAGTGGTTTCGAAGATTTTGGTCATAAAAGCAATGAGGGGCTGCTTGCTTTTTCTGTACGAATTCTTTTTAATTTTCAAATAATAGCTTAACTTGAAGGCTAGACATGATGGACGAAAAGCATCTTAATCCTTCGGTCTCTCGTCGAAAGTCTCTCTCAAACTTCCGCCTAACAAGGACTAAAAACTCGTTTCTAGTGCAATTCTAAACCGTTCTATAAGTGCTTAATGCGTGGTTTAATTTTGGATCAGATGTCAGATGTTTCAATGTCATCGTTTTGGCCACGAATGAAAGTGTGAAGTGAAAATTGAATGGAATCACTCCGCATAATATACAAAGATATAGCGTTCTGGTTGATGATGGATCGAAGATTTATGAAAACCCATTGTAGTTAAACTGAAGAGTAACTCTTATGCCCATACGTTCTTAGAATTTGAGAAAAGATCGATTGCACGATAATGGAGAGTGTAGTGCACTGCGTTTAAACACTCGTATCAAAAAGGTTGTATGTAGTCGACGTTACGACCGCCAATTCTCTCAGCCATTAGCTTCTGACATTTTTAATCTTTTGAGTAGCGCGCGTAACCTTGAGTGGACTAATCAACTGAAATAATATAAAATGTCTCTGACGATTACAAATAAAACTTGAAAGTTAATATATTCGCTTTATCCGATAGTGAGAATGTAACTCATATCTGTAATTACATTGCACACAAAAATAAGTCATGTTGAGTTTGTGAGCATAGTTTGCATAACTAACCACACACATAACAATAAGGGAAACTCAAACAACCGATCAAGATCGGTTCTTCGGAAAGATTTTTAGGCGTATCCCTTTAAAACATTAGCACCAAATTTACAACAAATGGTATGGAAAACTAAGTAACTTATTATGATTTTCCGATTTGACGGATTCGGCTTAGAAAATCGCTCGCAGCTAGTGCCTTTAAAATCTGGGTGTTGCTATTAAAGTCACAATCTCTAGCGTATCTCCATGTCTCGGTGGTGTTTATAAAAATTTATTTGAGATAAAGCTAAAAACTCTGTACAAATATATACAAAGAAATTTTGAGGTCCTCTACAGTCGTCTGGCAATAAAAACTTTGAATATAAAATTTGTCTTCTCTTTATATATAACTTAGTAATAAATATAAAAAAATGTAAAACATACTATGCAAGCTTAAAATGTTATTGTGTTTTTGTTTGAATAAAAATAAAAGAAAAAAAAAAAAAAAGAAGATATAATTTTTGGTTTTATTCTAAAACACTAAAATTAAATCTTGTTTATACACTACGCAACTCTCACTCGTAATAATACTCTATTATAAATAAATTAATTATTTTTTATGTTAATGTTAGATTTCTTTTTTTTTTTGTTCTTTTGTTTTAATTTCTTATTTACAGGAAAAAGAAACAATTTTTGACACTCGAAAATGAGAATTTATCGTCACTTACTTCAACTCGTATCGAAGTCTATATCTTTATGCATTTGGCCGTATGATACCTATATACACGTAAGGTACGTGTAAGATATTTATTATTATATATGCATGTATGCGTAATTCTTATAAATTTTTAATTTAATAATTTTTTTCTTATTTCTTAATCTCTTTTTTTTATGTTCTGGAGCTTAAATGTTAACAATTACAACCAAAACACACCCTGTAATGCCAATGGTGTTTGCTTTCTCCTTCTCTTCGAGCTTTTCACTAAGCGCAAAATTCTCAATAAAAAAAGACAAAGAAAATTCTTATGAAAAAGACCTCACAAACTCTGCTTAGCTTAGTTTGATGGGCCAGTGTAGGGTTCCAGCTATCAGTACCTCGAATGCGAAATGACAAGCAGCCTACTCGAGATTGGTTTGTCAGTGTTTGAAAGCAAACGCCTTTAAAGCTGACTCCCTCTCTCTCCCTCTTTCTCCCCGTCACTCTATAATTCTGTTTTGTATCCCTATATGAAATTTTTTCTCCCTTTTTTTATTGAGAATCTTTATCGACATTTTTTGAAAAACTCTCCTTCTCACTGGACTTGCTACTTACTGGCTTATTTAAGCAGCTTAACAGCTTATTTCTGAATGATTTTCTTTAAATTTTTCAGCATAACCTTGTATTGTAAATGGTGGGGCATTTGCTCCCGTATTGTTTGCTGTTGTTGTTGTTGTTGCTGTAACTGCTGTTGAATTATTGCCTGTAGTCGCAGTGGCATTTATCACATCATTCGCATTGTTTACAACACTAGAATTATGCGTTGCAATGCTACCGTTTCCCATTTTCTCCGATAACAACGTATCACTGCAATTCGTTTTAGGATTCGTCATTAATTGTAAGTTAGCGTAAGAACATTGCTGCTTGATGGCAGCGTTCGCCTTCGTTAGCGCAGCTGGATCGAGTGTAATGCCATCCAGTTGCGTTGTGAACGATAATGGTGGCTGAATAGTCGTCGGTGTTGGTTGCGGTGTGTCTAAACTAATCAATTTCGTGTCTTCCTCTTCTTCAACTTGAGGACTAGTTGGTTGTGTTTGTATTCCACCACTTACACTAATAACGGGAGATCTTTGAGTACTACTATTTTGACCGCTGTTGGTTATAGACGTCTGACCATTCGATGTTGCGTTACATGATACCTTCTGCGATTCCAATGTGCTGTTCAATAACGGTTGATCACTCTTCGAATTCGGCAAAATGAAAGATGTTTCCCAATGGCAAGGGTTTTCATTCATGCCGCCTGCATTTTCGTCTTCGGTGTTTGCACTTTGGGGGGCCGAGGGCGGTGATATGCCTGGTGGAGTGCAAACATCAGTTCCGGTGTTTACCGCCACCGTATTACGCGTAGCAGTGTCGGCGTATTCGCCGCCATTGCGTATACCCGGCAATGGTATTAGATAATCGGTATGGGGTACTTGTAGACAAAATTCGTCTGTACGTGGTGGTCGCATTATAGTCTGGTCACGTTCTGTCGAGGGCGGGCGTAATATGCAAGGCAAAAGAGCATTCATAACACTGGGGTCCTAAAAAAGAGGAGTATAACTTATTAGATTGGAAACGTTTTGCTAACCACGTTCTATTTGCCTGTGTGCAAGTGGTTAAACGCTCCAATAAATTCGAAAATGTGGGGCGATCTTCCGGCGTAGGGTTCCAACAATCCGCCATAATTTTATAAATAGCCGGTGGACAGCCAGGCGGAGACCCTAAACGTCCCCCGTTGGTAACTAATTGCATCACTTCTGGATTCGGTAATCCCGTGTAGGGCATTAAACCCAAACTGAAAACCTATACCGAAGCGAAAGAGTTTAAAATTTTCACAAAACTTTATTTTCTTTTAAACTTACCTCCCATAATAAAACTCCAAATGACCACACATCCGTTTTGGAAGTAAAAATACCATCTAAAAAAGCCTCCGGAGGCATCCATTTAATTGGAAGCATAGCTTTACCACCTTTGCGATAATAATCACTACGATAGATATCCCGCGCCATGCCAAAATCTGCTATTTTCACTACGCGTCCCGGTCCTTTGCTGCTCAATAAACAATTTCTGGCGGCTATATCACGATGTATGAAACGTTTGCTTTCCATATATCGGCAACCTTTGGCCACGTCCAAAGCACAAAACACCAAATCCTTCATAGTTAGGGGAGAAGGACGTTCCGGTTTATTGCGTCCTTCACGAAGGAAATTTTTCAAATCGCCACCTGCCAATAGCTCTAAAACAATAAAGCGGGGATGACGATCAAAGCAAACACCAATCAAGTGAACCATATTGGGATGATTAAATTTAGCCATAATCGCGGCTTCCATAAGAAAATCTTCTTCAGCCTGACGAGTAGACATTTCAGGCAAGGTCTTCACTGCTACGGGCATTTCGACAGCGTCACCATCACGATGACGATATAAACCCTGATAAACTTCGCCAAAAGCACCCTGACCTAAAGCCCTGTAAGTCGTAGAAAAATGGAAAAGCATTACATGTTGACGCAAGTTTTCAATAATAATCATTTACTTGACTAATCGAAGGCTTTCGCGTGCTACTTGAGGCAGGCTGTTTACATCAACATGACCATTAAGTATACCATCGCAGCCATAGTTAGGATTGAAGTTGTTAAGATTTGTATCATCAACATTGTGTCGTAAACGATTCAATTGGACATCTTGCTCCAAAAGCATCATGTGCCGAAGTTTAGCTTGCTTCTTACGCTGATAACGATTATCTGTGATTAAGATAATCAATTGAAATATTTGCATAAAATCTGCGAAACCTGTTAAATTAACCATAACTTACACAAAATGACTATAAGAGCCGTGAGGGAGGCCCCTAGCAAAACTACCAAAACTATAAAGAATGCTATTAAATAGGGGAAAGGTATGCGCTCCTCATACAACACTAAAAATTAGTAAAAAAATTTTAATCGTACTTTCTTGTTCTTCTTTTTCTTTGTAGCAACTTACTTTCACAAGCAGTATTGTTATCCTTTCTCAGTCGCCAGCCTTCTGGACAAATGCAACGTACGCTGGTTCTGTATTCATCCAATGCAACGCAACGATAATCACAACCGCAGCCTTCAATAGCAGCTATAATTATAACAGATCCGGACCCTGAGTTGGCGCCCTCGTAAACAGAATTGAATTCTTTTAAGCTGCGGCTATTGCTAATAAAGGATGTTCCACCTTCCCCATTTGACACATTTAGAAAGACATCTCCTCCAGAATAGCCGCCGCCACCACCGCCGGTATTACAGCCGCCACCTCCACCACCAAAGCCGCCCTGGCCATGGCGATTTGTAGAAGATCCATTATTTAATATTTCTACAAAACATGAATGACCCCCACGACCTCCTTGTAGAAGAGCCGCGCCGAACCTTGGATCTAAAGCTTGATCAGCTTTCGCTCGCCAACCCCCTCCCGGTCCTGCAGTAATCTTATTTACCATTTCGCCATGTATCTGCCCCGTAGTACTTGATCGGCCAGGATTGGATTTCTGCCCGTGCTGAAAGTCCTCATCTAAGTACTGACCAATGCCCAAACCTCCACCGCCGCCAGCCACCAACAATGGAACCGCTTCATTCTTTGCCGAATTCAACTAAAGGAACTAACTTAGTCCCATCAAACTGCTCATAAATGCTTAATGACTTACAAGAAAAACATATGAACCTCCTCCTCCTCCACCAGCGCCATGTTCAATATAGATATTTTTTACCATTTGTTGCTTAGAGCTAAAACTGTATTTACTGAGATCCAAGTCCGATAAATCTGAGCCGCATCCCTCTTCTATATAGCCGAGTGATTTAATGCAAGCATTTTCTCCTTGTTGACCTACTAAGACGTAAAGTTCCTCATTCTTGTGTAGCTCGAGGATAGAAACGGTCACAGCGCCACGTGAGGAACCCACACCTCCTGAGCCTAGACCACCACTAGCCCCTTTAGCTATAATTCTACATAGGAAATGCAATGGGAACCTTTCATCACCTTTCACCAACAATGTCCAGTTCGTTTAACTTACGTATAATAGCCCTCATGGGGTACTTTCCATTTTTGCATACCCTTGTAGGAACTTTGATCTTCCACGACATGCACTTCTTTCAGGACATGACTTCTATTAGTGTCCTTATAAAACGTTTCGCACTGTAACTGATTCGGACCTATCATACCACGTGTATCGCAAGAAGTCAATTCCAGATCTAGAAAATTTTTGGAAAACAGGAAAAAGTAAACGATAAAGCAAGAGAAAGCTTCGCTTTTAATACTTTACTTACAATTTTTATATTCAAAATCTTTATGTGAAGGACTTTTATATTTATTTCGTACATCCCAGTAATTGTACCCATTAAGGTAATCTTTAGGTATATTTATACCGAAGCATTCCGGCGATAAAGAAAAGTCGTCCACAGCCACATCTGAATAAATACGCATACCCATGCGCGCCTCAAATTGCAAATAATATCTTTAAAGAAAACGTTTATCATTCGCATATGCTTTTCGTGTACTTCGCTCCGTCTGTCAACTTACTTTGAGGTTATATTAGGCAAAACATATTCTGCTCTTAGCCAATCGGCCCCTTGATTTTTCGTACTCCACCATAGAGTTGTAGTAATATTTTCTTTCTCTTTCATTTCCACAACCGAAAGGTTAATACTGCCGGGATTTTTGCCAAACTGATGAATATAAAAACGCACCACACAAGAATTGCGATATGGTGAATTTGGATTACCATGAACTAAAGGCGGCGGATTGAAAGTTTTGCTAATCATAATAGCATTACTCGCGAATCCGATAAGGGCACCCTTCTCGCTATTATTGCTATGTTGATTCATATTGACTAACATGTAATAGCCGCCAGTGGCATTTAACAAATGCTGATAAGTGTGATCCCCATCAGGTCCGGTATCATGAGTAGGCGATGAGCCAGTGTGACGAGACCAAGCTAGAATTGTTTTACCCGAATCATGCCAACCGCACCAATCATTCTCAAAATCACAACGTCCACCATAAGGTATTTTATCTTAATTTAAACAAAAAATAAAAAATAAAGAAATTAAAACAAATTATTAATTACTTCTCGTTTTTCCTTTGCTAAGAAAGCGATTATGCGATGCGAGTACTTCTGATTAGTGTCATCTTACCCTCCCGTTCTATATGCAGCAAAAAGATTATTTATTTTTAACCTATTGCTTGTTAAGCACTACGTTTGCTTTGCATTTTCTTCTTTAATGTCATTAACACTTCCTGCATCTTCCCTCGTTTTATTTCATTCTTAAAGTGTACGATAATTTGCTCGTTTGTGTATCTTTCAACTGAACTCAACAACCACTTAAAAAAAAAAAAACATTACACTATTTACATTGAACTTTTCTGTAGGGTCATGCAAATGGTCCGAAGTGCAATATCAACAATAACTTATCACAGTTTAAATGGTCAACCGCCTTTGCATAAATTATATATATATATATTCATAAATGCGATTTATAGACATAATGCATTTAAAATTATCACACTTTTATCACGTGGTTATCGTAATGGAAAATTCAAAGATAATAGAGGTTAAAATAGGTTACAATCTGTTGATGTGACTTACCGCAATTCAAGAGCTCATCCTCAGCGTCATCGCAATCTTTGGTAATATCGCAAATTCTTGGCAATGGTATACAAACGGGAACCTTATTCATCATACACTTCACTTGAGATGTTCCGCATTTGTCCGATTTCGTGCCTTCGGGAAAACAATTGACCATTCGTAAATTATCAATGGCCACATGAGCCTTCTGACCTTCCATCAATTTCGGAACAATTTCAAAAACAATACGAAAATCGCGAGTGATTCGACCCAATTTGAAAAATTTTCGCGACCATTGACGATAATTATCGCCAACAATTTCAGCAGGTACCCAAGGATTCTCTTGCGAATGCAATGGTTCAACGACGACACTAAATAAACCATGGCTCATACCACTTTGATGAATATAAATTTCTAGAAAACACTTCTCCATTGTTGTGCTAAACTGAGGCGAGGTCAAGTTGATTTGCATAGTAGTGGGCAGTAAGCGAGCGTAAAGGAAATGTCCTAAAAATTATTTCATCAATTTTTCAATAATTACTTATCGAAATGCGGGTGCAAAAGAAAATGACTTACCATTTGCATCGTCCACCGAATCGGCTAACGGCCCCGGATATAAACCGGTCATATTTTTCTTTGTCACCTCCATGCCGCTCATTATATGAAAACCATCTGGCAAATTTTCAGTCCATTTCCAAGCGCAAGGTGTTTCAAAATTGCACTTTACGCCTAATAGGTCCTCAATAACCGACGGGGTTCCTTCCGTATGGGCGACGTAAAGATTCTGTAAAGAATATTTTACTAAATTCTTTACATGCTTTTCTTTTTAGAGATGTATTTCCGAATAATCCGAATATCAATTGAATGCTACCGACGTTTCAAAGTTTTAATATTAAATATGTATTTCTTACGCGTAGGTGTGCACCCGCAAAATTATGAAATCTGATTTACTTAGACGACAACACCATTATCTTTCATGCAGTGCTTGAACCATAAACTGTGCTAAGGAAGATTATGAGTTTTGGTCTTAAAATCTACTATCTCTTTAGTGTGCTTCTATCACATAGACCTCGTTAAACCCCTTTTCAGTTTTAGTCGAAAATGATTGTTACTTCGCCATGTGAAGCGATAGTTTTTCGCAAATAATCTTTCAAATCCTGTTATAAGAAAACGGCGCAACTGAACATGTTATGGGCGAAAGATTAAAATTATTATTCAAAACGAATTTTGAGAATTTTTGTCCTAAAGGAAAAACTCTTTACATAGTAAGTTTGACATAGGGTCACTCAAAGGTTTCCCTTTGCATACACACTTTCGTATATTAGGCGTTTTTTATAGTAAATTAACAAACTGTATGCTATACTTTACACACAGGTCCAGAACCTTCTGAAGGCACTGAAAAGTCAGTTAGCAATTAAAAGTATAACGCAAAACAACGGCAAGCAAAGGGACTCGTGAAACTTCCCGGTATAGCACACAAGTTACTCAAATCAATGTTAGTTGGTCACTGTCTTCTACACTGGCTTCTACACTGAACATAACTCTCTCACACATTATCTGACAAATATGGATAGGAATATACGCAGATTTTGCTAACGGACACATTTTGCCTGAATGCGCGCCTATACGCTGTATTAGTCCAAGTATTTGTAAACATTTCGTAACGCCAGACACGGTATGATGCTCCGGGCCAAAGAAAGTGGTGGGATTCATAGAAATCCTTGAGTTAGAGGGCTCGGAGCTTGGGCGAATATAACAGTCCTTTCAAGTTGTAGTAGGAATTGCTCATGCATGCGTTACCCACTACCACTAAACATATGCATAATTTTCCTATTTCGTTAACAATGTGCAGAAAGCCTCCTTATAGTGCGTGCACAGTGAGAGCAATTTCAGTTAAATTCAGATAAAAACATCAGACCTTACTTGTAATATAATTAGCAAAGAAATTTCGAAATTAGTAAAGTTATGTTGAAATCCTGTTCATCAGATTCCTGTTTTTGTGATACTTTTGTAAGCCGAAATTAACCGTTTAATGACTTCAACGCAAAGTAAACAACGATTTGAAGTAAAACGATTTGATAAAATCAATGAAATCGCGCACAGAGAAAATGCACCATTAGGGGGTTTATAGACTATCTGTTCCTTATTAAACTAAGTCAGACACTTAACAAAATTTGTTCAGCTATATAACCGCCTGTTCCCCTTAAAATTATTTCTCCTGATGAAAAACTTTGAGTTCAAGCTCTAAAATTTGCATAACTGGTTCTGTTCCAGTTCTGTTCTTTATTCCATTCACTGATTTATTAATAGGGAGTTTTATGGGGAAAATCTTACCGATTGTGGTTGTGAATTGCGGATCTGATCTTTAATTACTTGCAACGGATCATTGTGTTCCTCCAAGATTATGTCGTCATCCACACCGTCAGCCGGTTCGTCCGCTTGGCCATGCTGCTTAGCCTCGTTATTAAGTTTTCTAATCTCCGAAATGGAATTCAATCTGGGTGTAATGCGGGTATATTTGTTATCTATAAGGGGAACAAAGAAAACGCCAAGTGATGATGGAATGTTAGCATGATGTAATAGCAATATTTTTCTTTACCTTGAAGATTGGCTAAGTAATGATCGGGAGGTATACCAGTGGGATATAAAGAATTAATCGGTGCAAGTATAGTAGCCGGTTGCAAAGGATCACCATAGCGATGCGCTGGTCCCAAACTGCCGATACCATCAATTTTTCCAATTGAAGAAGTGGCCGAATATGCCGGATAACTTATACTATGGCCGCTGCTTATGCCTCCGCCAGGACCGCCCACGGATGGCTTCATCAATTCTTTGCGCAATGAATCTATGCCACGGCGAGCATTATTACCACGTGGTCCTGAGCCTCCTAAGCCAGCCAAATTCAAACGTCGCCGGCTATCCCGTCGCCCGCCCAAAGGTGGCAAACCGGTACTATCGTATTCTTCGTAAAGAGCCCTACGTGGTGGCATAGATGCCATCGTAGAAGGTGGTATTGGCGGTATATCATGAGTTCGACCATTACGTAATTTGTAATTATGTTGACTCGTCGGTATGGAATTATATGACGTATGATTGAGAAGAGGCCGCTGGGGTGTAGCCTCCTTTAACGGTAGCGTAAGGAAAACCAACAATACCGTAAACAAGATGCTGGCATGATTAAAGTGAAAAGAGGGTAATGCTAATGGTCTCGGTGCTGATATCGTTTTTCTCATGTTTTCAATTAGTTTACCGGCAAATGCTTTGAGTAAAACACAGCGATTTGAGTTTAGTTAAGTTAACTGAAAGAGTTTAAAGTGTTGTGCTTTTCAAAGAGTTTTTCAATGATTTATGGATAGATTTTTTAAAGATGTTAAGCACTTGAATTCAGTTATTTTGCTTTATGATAAAAAATTGTTGACTTTTATATTTAGCACTGTACTGAGGTAAAAAGTTTTTGTAATTGTGCCTGAAGCTGTTTAGATGCCCGTTTAACCACATTTTCTTTTCTTTTTTCTTGTCGATTTGCTTTCTATAACAAATTAATTTTAATAATCTGCACAAAAAAGTAAAATAAATTAAGAATTTCTTTAAGTCAGATTTTCAAGTTATTATTATTAATTTTTTTTTTAATTTCGTTAAAAGCAAAAATTGCCCTACAACTAAAGTCAGCCAGCAGCAATCAGGCCTTTGGCATGGCATTGAATTTCTACAAAAAAAAAAAGAAAATTTTGTTTCGTTTTTTTTTTCACTTCACTTTACCATTACATTGGTTGAATGTACAATTGTTTGTTTTTCTTTTTTGGTTTATTTGTTTTTTTTTTGTTTTTTGTTGCTTTCGGTATTTATACGGCAGTAAAAAATAGCATCAGAAATGAAAAACGAATGTGTTTGATTTTTCTTCTCCACATACAATATTAAAATCTTTTCATACAATGCATACGAGTTGTATAATATTGTAACTGTTGTTGTTTGAGTAAATGCGCCTAAAGCTTGCTTCTTCTAAATGTGTGTATTTTTCGTTGTAATTCGTTGTGTGTTTTTGTTGCTTAAGCTTTTACTGTTATCGTTGTCATTGTTTCTGCTATATTGTCGAGGTTCGTTCCTACCTTACCTACAAATTTTCCTCTCGTTATATAGAATGGAATTTATTTCCTATGAGTTTTATAATACATACATACAAACATATATATATATATATATATATATATATATATATATATATATATATATGTGTGTGTGTGTGTGTGTGTGTATATATGCATATATATGGATGCCCATGGATGTGTAATATTAAGCAATGCAGCTAACATCCAGCACTTGTTCTCTTTTCTGCAACTGTTTTCATTGTATAATTTTTAGATACTTTTTTAAAGAAATATTTAATTAATTTTAAATGAATATAGGGCATGAAAAGCCAACTCTTATCTTTGCAGATAGAAATATGCTTTTTCTCTTTTACTATATATTACGGTGCAACACATGTATCCTTGAATACGAATATTCAAGTGATAGTGTGCTTGACTGCTTTTTTACTCAAATAATGCTTTAATTCAACCGATCGAAAGTCGAAATTACGATAAGTGCAGGGGGTTTACAAAAGTCTTTGCGAAAACTTCTTACTGGCGGTGACCTTCATTTTCATAATTGCGAGAGAGAGTTTTAAAAGACGATCCCCGAAGTACTATTAATTTAGATTAAAAATCATTTTGTCAATATATGATCAGGAATGCAATCGCTTTGACTAATCTTTATTGTCGAAAGTAATTAATTTCTGAATTAGTAGAAACAATTCCCAGAGACATGTTTGCTTTTATTGGTTTTAGCAGATAAATATGCAATGAACATAAAAATTACTTCAAGTCCAATTCACTTCGCAGATAAACAAGTAAGAAAGTTATATTCGATCGTGAGCAAATCTTTTATACCCATCACCGTTATCCCAAAAAAGACAAAAACAAGGAAAGAACTATATTTCCATGCCCATTAATATGGAGTAGGGGCACCTGATTTTTTCTATTTTCAAAACAAAAGGTTTTGTCGGATAGGCATGTAGGTGTTATGGGCGTGTCGTATGAAACATTTGGATCCCTCCCAAATTCTTTTGCAAATTTGGACTACACTCGTAGTTGCGCAGACAGACAGATGGACAGACGAACATGTTTAAGTGCATTCCAAATTTGAAACTGACCAAATATTTATACACTTTGTGGGGTTTTTGAAGTTTGTTTCTACGCGTTATCAAAGTATTGAAAAAAAAAAATTTTTAACACACTCCAACATTGGATAGGCGCGGTCACTTTTCCCATTTTTACACACGTGCTACAGCATCATGCACAGTATATATGTTGAAATTTTTGTAGATTTACTTGCAGTTGGTGAGTAATGAGCAAAAAAGAATGTGATGTTCCCTTTGAAAAACAGAGGTCTTCTTAGTTTAGGCGGTACTGTACTTTGACCGATTTGGCCCGTTTTGACTACTAAACTGCGTGGAAGAGCTTCTCATGTTTCTGCCAAATTTGAAGCCTATAATTTAATTTTTGTGGCCAGGAGAATGTTTACAACAAACATTATACAGGCGAGCAGACAGGCAGAGGGACAGACATAGATGCTTAAAACGATTTAGATGCTGATCAAGAATATATATACTTTGTGGAGTCTATGATGCTTCCTTCTGGGCGTTGCAAACGTTTTGACAAAATGAATATGCAACTCATCCTTCGGTAATGGGTAAAAGCCATGGCTTATTATGATGATGTCCTAGAACAAGCTAAAAAACTATGGAAAGGACAACTATTAAGTGCCCTAGACCTCGACAATTCTGTTCTTGTCCATTTTTGTTATAAACTCAAAGATTATGTCTCGTTGCCATACAAAAGATCCAGATTTAATAAAGCCTTCTTTATCGAAGAACGTCTACTGTTCTTCATCGCTTTTGATCATGAAATACCAAAAACACGTCTTTGGTGTCATATAAAGGTGCGCTTTTAATGAAAACTTTTTTGTATTAAGAAGTTCGAAAAATAGATTATTTGCGATCCACATTTCAATTAACTTTGTGAAATTATTATTTTTGTGCTGGTTTTCATTAAAAGCGAGTTGTCGCATGAACGCTTATTTCTGGTGGAAATATTTGTATGAGAAAAGATTCAAAACGTAATGTTTTCCTAACCAAATTTTCCACATTCATTTCGTAAAACAATAATATATAATAACTTCGCTGAGTTTTGTCGAGAGATATTAAAAATAAAAAGTACTTTTTCAACATACGGAGGATAACTAGGATTCGCTCACCAAGCCATGTCGATATACCAAACGTTATTAGGAATATCTTGACCTATCTTATATGTTGAATAAAGAAATGAGTAGGTATCGAATATGATCAGATGGACGGACAGAAGGATGGACATAATTCAATTGTTTGGAAAATGTGTTCGATATAAAAACAGTCGAATACAGTCGGATGAACGGACGGAGAGATAAACATAATTAAAATGTTTGAAAAAAGTGTTTGATTTAAAAAAAAGAGCCTTACTTAAAGTGAAGTTTAGTGTGGGGTGCAAGAACTACTAGCATTTTACTTTTACAAAAACTGAAATTACAATTTTCTTTAACCTTGACAATAGTAATTCTTTGGAAAATTTTGAGGAAACGAACACTTGACAATAATTATAGATTAAGTTTAAACAAATTTTGTATCGCAATATAAGAAGTGGAAGAAATTTTCAGCTTTCACGACCAATTTAACTGGTTTGATTTAATAGTGGCAAAGAAACGTCCGATGTCAGTTTCGGTTTTTGAGGTAAACGTAGTTTCGATTAACAGATGGGATAGAAAAAAAGTCAAATCGATTTGAAATACACTCAATCTCATATAGATATATATATACATATATATATATACTCTTCATCAATATTAATTTCTGTCGACTTTCAATATGCAACTGAAGAAGTTGCGATAATAGACAACTGATTGACAGATTAGTAGATAGCTGCGGCCTAATTAACCCAGTATCGTGTCTTTAACAATGTTTTATGCATTTTATATGCAATGGTCCTGCTACACATTTTTGGCATTCTTACAAACTTATGCACTTTCATCCTTGGATGATAGGCATAGAAAAAAGTCACATAATCAAAAAGTTGATAAAAACTGCAACAATTAAGGTCATCAAGCAACAGTAGCCGAAGATCCTTAATATGGAATGAACTTACACAATAAAGTTTACACTTCAATCGATTTCCCTCATATATCTGTCGTAGTTTGTCTCATGTGATTAACGGAGAATTCGTTACTTTGTTGTTGTCTGCAAAGAAATAAAAAATTAGGTTACCAGTACGTATGAATTTTTTGCCGCAGTGCTGTATTCATAATGAATAAGTTAAACTATTATTATTATTATTATGATGGGCGCATCGACTTAAAGAAATTTAAACTGAATTGTCTTTTAAGCGTAGATTCACGGGACCCATCATTTCGACGGGCTTTTGATTTTAACCTTAAAAATTCTGCATAAAGAAATAGATATCTTTATATGCCACATCTTGCCTTTTAATGATGTAATGTAGCAAATATATATCCTTTTTTTCTGCAGTACACCCATTTTTTTTTCTAGGTATTGCATATATGTTTCTATCAAAAAGTCATCATTGTGACGGGTAAAGATAAGAAGACTAAAATTTGGTCGATTTGGTCGATACGTACAGGCCCATTATGCAGAGGGAACAAAACAACAACATTCCCGAAAGCAAGGAAAATTTTTTCAAAACCTCATCCATAACTTTCGATTTTGTTAATGTATTTACAAAGAGGTGCTTCCCACACCTTGGCCAGCACCATTTGCAAGTTTGGCGTAAAAATGATCGCGATCGGTTTTCTAATATGTCGTGCACTACTGATGAAATTTCAATTCCAATTTATTTCCATTTTGTCTCCCATTTATTCTAAGCTACGTTAAGTCTTCTTCCACCCAATTACAATTAAATTAGAAATGAGTTTTTTTCATACTTTGGTATATATAACTTTCGTTCCCGTGAAGATATTTACGATCAATTCACTAACACATTCACAATTAACGATAAAATCGTATTTTCTGTGTCTTTTATCCATGACAAAAAATGTGCAGTAAGTAACCCGGACTCCTGGGTAAAAAATAATTCTTCTTCACCACGATTACGATGTTGCTGCGGAGTTGCTTTCACAATGGGAAAACTATGAGAATTAAACATCCACCCTATTCGATCTTAGAGAGACATTTACTCTTCACATATAACCCAGAATGTATATACAATTATTGATCAGCACCAGATTCGAAATCGGTATACGCATGTCCGTCTGTCTGTCTGTCCGTGTATTTGCTCGTCTTTCTGTTTGTGTAATGTCTTCTACAAATATTCTCCTGAAGTTCTCGCCTTGTGCTTTTGATAATCGAGGTCTTCTCACTCTACATTTTACTGCAGGCGCTTGTGTGGATCTCTTGAGCGATTTGGACCAATAATATTTTACTTTTTGGCGATCAAGAGAATACTTACAGTACACAGTACACTAACGGGTGGATGGACAGACAGACAGATATACTAATTCAGAATTCGATGGAAGAGGCAACTTTTCGGTGGATATAAAAGCGTAGAATTTCTAGGATGCTATGTTGAGAATTTTGCATTTTTGATGAGTTTTTACAAAAATTTAATTTACACTACAGATTGGACTCCCCTTTGTCCTTAGCTAAAGAAATTGATAATTACAAAATATTTTTCATTTTTCCCTATTCTAATGACCAGATTTTCGAAAATGGAAGAAACAAGCTGAAAAAAAGTCGGGCGAAATGCATTGAAGAGCTTCGTAGAAACCTTGGCGCATTTTATTTACACTTTCATGTTATTATCCTTATATCAATTCATATGCATAATAAAATTTATAAACCCATAAAAGTTTGAATAAAAGGACAAAACAAATACTAAACCATCCATAATGAATAAAAAATTAACTCTAAGAATTATTGAAGTGTCTTTAAGCAAAAGAGAAATAATATAAAATTTCGTTGTCACGTTATTCTTAAATTTACGAAATTGGGAATCAGTGAGCGTCGAGAAATAAAAAATGAAATTTATTTTGTTTTGTCAGAATGTCGATGCACAAAAATCTGGGCAACCACACGTTTTATTTCACTAACGCGAAGAATTTATACATTTGGAGTTGACTCTAAAAAAAAAAAAAAAAAAAAACAGTAATGTTCAGATAAAAAATTTTACTTCAAGTTCAGTTAGATTTAATTTCATTTTTTAGATAATTTCTCATCTTATACGATAAAATGGTTTTGTACAGCACTCGTTCTCTCACTTATTTTTTATCTAACTCTTTGCGTTATCTTGTTTTTCGAAATTTCTTTCACATTTGCACTGCACTGAGCATCTTCGAATTATCTTTTCGATGATTTCGTATTTACGATGATAATTGTTGTTGTTGTTGTTGTTCTTGCTGTTGTCGTCGTACGCTTTTCCTTCTACATATCTTTGCATATTTTAGGTTTCAATTCATGTTTCCTTGATATTATCATCATTTTTTATCAAAATTTTGTTATGGTATTAGTATCGCATTACTCTCTTTTTTACAACTTTATTTCACTTCTATTTCATTCTGTATTATATTGTATGCTTTTTTTTTTGCTTTTTTTTTGGTATTTGTTTCAAAATGGCGTCCTTTCAGAATCAGCTACTATCGCAGAAATTCAATGCATGAGTATATTATATATGTGGGAAAAAGTGAAAGGAACTTGTAATTAATCGAGAATATTGAATTAAGAAAATATGCAATTATTTCAAAATACATATAAACATTTAAAGATTAATAAGAAGTTGCGTTTATCACTATAGTGTAATTCGTTCACTGATAAGAGATTGCAACAAGCCACCTAACGTAATTCAAATGCAGCTCAACCGTCACATGTTTAACGACGTAATCTCAGTTTAGAATACTCGCAATGTAAGAAGACAAAAAAAAAATTATTACGTTGTTTACAAAGTATCGAGCCCAATAATAATAACGATAAGAGATATGGATTTATATACATCTGATCTCGTGAAAGTTTTATATTAAAATTTCTATTATATAAAGCTTTGATTACTAGCATCTTAACTGCTCTTAACTGCATCACTCCTGCTGAATGTTAACTTGATTTGATGAAACTTAAGCGTCACACAAGTATGATATTAACAAAATTTATTGCTAATATATTGGGTGTTATAAACTGTCACATGAGTATGTTATTAACAAAATTTATTGCATTAATTTGAATTTCATTGGAGGAAAATTTGTTCCAGTAAACATCAATATTCAATTCAAAAAAGCTTGATGCGCTTAAGTATGTAATGTGAAAAAAATTTTGTGGAAAAAGCACTTGTGGTGCAGAAGTATATTAAGTTTATGCAGATGTATGTGAAATCCAGAAGAACTTGAGACGTATCCATCTTTTGTTATGCCAATCGATTCTAAATCGATTCACGCTTGTCTGTCTGTCTGCCAGTCTAGACAAGTATTTTCGTATCCACTCTTAAATTTGCGTTAATTCATATAATTGAACAAAACACGGTACACTAACGTGCTTGGAAGCATTTTTACGACCATTTCTCCCATAAGGTCCTATTGAAAAAAAACATTTACATAAAAATTATAAATTTTTAATATTTCTCGATAAAAACAAAAGAAGTGAGGGAAAAATTCATTGTCTTCCATATAACTATTCCTGCAAAAAATAAGCCATTACATGTTAATCCGATCTAATTTTTGGATTCTATGATGGAAATTTGTCCAGGATAGCGATTTAGTATAAAAATTTGCTACGGTATTTTTCGTACACATAAGTGCATACTTGAGATAACTTCCCATATAAAGGCTTCCTGGGGAACAAGCGTAACAAAATCTAAGTCTACATATTTTATGATGAAAACGGATAAAGAATACTTCTTGAGAGAGAGAGGGAGAATGTAAACTTTGGCAAATTTGGCTAAAACCTTGGGTCCCCTTTGTCCCCTTGAAGCATTGAGCATTTACATCATAACGAACTTCTACAATCTTTCATATTTGACGATCAAAATACGAAAAGTATTGTAGTACGCGAGCTGGTACAGGCCATGTACTTATTCATTGTATATATATTTTTTTTAACATCTTTTTGTCTATTACAACCTGATTTGTATCTTCTCTAAGTGTCTTGCTCTACTGATTTCTGTGAGTGTTTCGTTCGCATTGCATTCTTTAAGTCGTTTCAAGGATTTTTTCTTAAGGAAATGAATTCTACCATCTCACAACAACTATTGTACACACTGTCTTACAACAACTATTCTACACTATATTATATACGTTTCAACGTAAACGGGCATATGAAAGTACCTGAAATATTAATTAGCAGATTCCTGCTTACAATAAAAAGAACATATATTACTGCAGTAGATAATGTATAAACAGTAAACAAACAAAAAAGACAAGCATTAATTAGTCTCAAGCATTAGTACGCATGAGTATGAATTTTTGGCTTCTTTACAATAGAAATGTGTGAGCAGCGCAGGCTCGTATGGCTCCGGTATAATATATCAACTGATGACAAATAAAATTTTTATTATCATTCTTTTATAAAATATGACTGTACGATCAGCAGAAATCAGATGAGATGTTGGTTGGTGTGTCGGACTGCCTGTCCACAAAATGGCTGCGATGGCTTAAAGAATGTGAATTGAACCAATGAAATAAGAATAAATTATCTGCAATAGAACTTCCTCATAGAAAAAGCCGAATGTTCATGTGGCTGTGTAATCGCTTTGTATGGTGACATTAGCTCTTTGATCAAACGATACAATCGGCCTTAAAAGAAGGAAAACATTCCTGGGAAAATACTTTATATAAAGACAAGCTAAGGAAGCATCATAAGCGAGAGGTAATGGCATGAATTACATTAGCTCTTCTTCATGTAGATTCGAATCTGCATACACAAGTTGCGAAGTAAGGTCAGTGTATAAGAAGCAAGATGACGATTTTAATCGCAAAATTATTTCAAACGATGCAACTTAATTTTCATTCAATGGTTTCATTTAATAAATTTAATGACCTAAATTGTTGCATTTCATGAAGTCGGCCGCATGAAAGCTTACATAAAAGCCACGTGTATTTACGGCTCTTATTTGCTTGGTGCGCAATTCATGCAAGCAACGTCAATAACAGCCGTCAATAAGCCAGGCACTAGCTGTCAAAACCAGACAAGATTCTCTTTCCGAGAGTAATGGGCTCTTTTTGGAATACATTGTAAAGGTTGAATGCTTTCGATGCACTGGTTTAATAATATGAGTCTCCGTCACAGGCAATGAGCAATGAGTTAATGGAAAAATTTTTCATTTAATTATATTTTTTTTTAATATTTTTTAATAAAAATTCTTCTTAAAGAGGTGTCGTGAACTTTTTCTCTCTTTTTTTCTCGCTTTATCTAATTTCGTATTCATTATCTAATCTGTTTCTTATATTTCTACAGCATACGCTATTCAAAAGGTGTCTCTATATTATTCCTATCGAACTACTGATGAAATCAGACAGAATGTACCCACAAAATTTCTGAGAACCATGACTTTCTATAGCAAAAAACGATACTAAGTTCACATAACCGTAGACGTGGTTAGACGGCTCACCCATTTCGAAAAAGAAAAGTCCTAAAAGAAAATAAAATCTGAAACAAAATCAAAAAAGGTTCTTCAGTGTTAAGGAAAATATTACAATAACAAGCCCTTAGATTCTATGCATTCCCTTAGTTTATGCTCAGGAAACATCGATCTATTAAACTTTTTTTTCAAGATTACCTCGTACAACTATCCCACCAATTGCAACGTTTTCATATAACGTTTTAGACCAAACGTAAAGCGATTGATTTCTTATCCTTCAGTTTACTTGGAAAAATATCTCAATTTTAGATTATCTTCGACTGTCATAGAAAGAGATAAACTAACAAACGATTCATGTTTTTAAGGAAACAGTACGGCAGGGCATAGAAAAAAATCAGATTTCTAGCTCGAAGCACGAACATGCTACGAGAGCCAAGTAAATCCAGGTAATGAAAAGAGAAATTTTTCGAAAAGTTAACTGAAGTAGATGTTGAATACCTGACGAAGACTAATCTACGCTAAATAAAAAGGCTAACGCGAAGAGACAAACGATTAGGAGGAGCTGAAGAGGGGCCTGCCTGGTTTTACAGCCAACATAATCCCTTTAGCTCTACAACTGCGTAAAGATTCTTTAAAACATGACTCAAACCTTGAGCTGAGAGATTGCGGTTCCAAGATTTTATTAAAGAATATTTCTGTGAAGATTTCGTAGAAAATCATTCTTAATTACATATTTTTTCGTATCATCAATCATCAAAACAGAATTATCTAAATTCCAAGTAATGACAATGACATCACACCGCAAATCACACAGAAAAGATTGAAAATAAAAACAATAATTAAATTGACGCTTAAATATTTTACAAAATTCCTTAATTTTTGCTTTCTCTATATGGGAAATTAATTAGATACATTTGATATTAATCATAATAAAACAAGATAAATATTGTAGCAAAGCAAGGTTGACGCTATACGCTATACGCTATAACCCATCGCCTAATGCAGTACAGTTCACATTGTTTCTTCACATATTACAAATAATCATACTTCCTTACCATAAGGATGTTTGCTTTTTATGGAAACCCTTATATGGAAAAGAGCCCAAAATACGTGTCGGTATGGTCCATATAGTGTAAAGTCAATTTTTTTTGCCAACAACTTATTTTTCTTTACCGATTTTCATCACAAAATACCAAGAATTAGAGCTCATTGGTACAAAAAAGTCTCATATTTAGTGAAAACCCTTACAAAGGAAGGAATCTGGAGAAACGGATTTACATGGTCCAAGCATGCGATAGCAAATTTAAATGTCAAGACGCTATTTTAAACTAATTTTCTAAATGAAATTCAACAAACTAGGCTTTAGTGTCATATCGGGGCATATTTTGTGTTAGAGCTTTTGTTTACCTGGGAAGGAAGTTCCAAAAGTGATTCCATGCACTGAAGATTGTCCAAGTTTTATTTTCTACAGATGTTTGCGAAGAAATCTTAAAAATGCAGTTTTCTTTGCTTATAAAGACTTCTCTTAAGGAGGTATTTTACAGAGAGCTGTCCGATCCAATTAATATTCAATAATCCACCTGCGTGCTGAGGTCAAAACACATCATTGTACCAGACTTTGTCTAAATATCTCAAAACTGAACATAAGATTGCAAGGACAGACGGAAAATCAGAGAAGCAAATTTCTCGATCGATTCTGAAAATGATTCTGAAACAATAGACGGTTACCATTATATTTTTTTAAATGTTTTAGGTCAAACTGGAACAAATTTTTTAATTGTTTATACCGTTGTCGGCTTATACGATTTTTGATTTGAAAGTCCGTGATTTCTTTTCACTTGTTTTGCTTAGTTCACTCCTTCTTAGCAAATCTCGGGATCAATGTATTTTGATTAATAATTTCTCTATAGCGGGTAAGAAGATTATTTTTTATTCCCACCCTACCTCTCTTTCTCGCTTTATCTCCCACGTTTTCTTTTTCTTTCTTTCTCGCTCTCTCTCTCTAATATTTATCAGATTAAATCTAATATGAAAGTTTACGGTTAAGATTATGTCCATTACTATGGTCGAAAATACGAGCAAAAACATTTGAGAATCATTGCGAAGCATACACACTTCTCTTGTTTGTTCCGTCAAATAAAAGTTCTGTAACAGAGAATTCCTGCACTATATTCCAGCGAGACTAACGGACATGTATTTCTATTTATATGCAAAGGGACGGATAAGCGGACAAGTAGATGAGGGCGGCCAGACAGACATAACCAATTATAAAATATTTCAAACCTTCAGTTAAATTATCTAAAATTTCACATACGATTATATGGACTTATATATCAATCCCTGATATCTAAAATTTATTTGACGATTTTCAAAAACAATTCACAAAAACGAAAAACTCTCTAACTATTTTGCATAAATTTTTCCCATTTTTTATTTTTTTTTATTTTCTTCGAATCACACACAATGTCGCAATTTTAAAAATCATTCCAATTATATTATACATATATATATATATAGTTATGATAAGAGTCGTAAGATTTTTCACACAAACATACAGTAATTATTTCACGATATGAAATATCCGAAATTACGTAGTCAGGCACAAACACATATGCGCATGCATATATATATATTTATACGGACATTCACATGTACGTTTATAGTATATGCATAAAAAATCAAAACTCAGAACATCCCGGACTTCGGGAGTACGACAATATAATATCTGTTGTATGCGAATATTGTAACTTGCGCACGAAAGACATTACGATTTTGCAAATACACAGACACACACACATACACATACAGGTACACGTACGCGTACAAATGTGTATGCATGCATTTATACGTATTTAAAGAAAAACATATAGATACAGATACCGAATACAAGTGCAATCATTTCGTTTGTATGTGAATTAAGTTATACATATATGCGAAAAAAAAAAAAAATGTCTCTTCTACAACTAAAAGCGAAAAACTTTTCTAAATTTTCATTTGTTTAACCTTTTTTTTCTTTCTTTCTTTTTCTTTTTTTTGCTTTTTTGTTATGAACTTTTAATAGTTTTCCGCATGAATTCGTTTCAATGCATTTCCCGTTTATATTCAGTAATTCGGATGATTACAAAATCAGTGACTTTTCTCCGTTTTAGTGAAAGAATTCTTTTTTTTTTTTTTTTTTTTTCAAGATTGGAAAAAATGTTAAGAATTTTATGCCGCTTGGAGGATTTTTTATTCTTTTACAAACACTCACGACGCGTACAAGACAAAGACTAACGACTATAAGGATATATAGGAGTATTTGGCTGTCGGTCGGTATACAGCATCCATTTGTAATACGTAAGAAGTGTACGTATGTATGTATGTATGGATGCTAAACATTATTAGAGCGCTGGCGCATTTCGTCCATATCTATGTTATTAAATCTCTGTATGCATGTGTGCAGGTGTGTGCGTGTATATATATTGTGTATATACGCGTGTGTGTGTGTGTGTGTGTGTGTGTGTGTGTGTGTGTGTACGGGTACAACGGGTAAACGTACGTCAAATCGAAAGGAATATGGATGCAAATGAAAATGAAATTTCCTGCTTATAAATGTACACTGAACGTTAAAAGCAAAGAAGAATTTTATGTTTTATTATCTAAAAGATGAATTATCTAAAAGTTATATAAGATAAACTACAAACGTATATTGTATGAAGTGTATATTGTATGAAGCTATTGCTAAACAGCTTTGTGCGAAATATTGATTCAACATTATTATATCAAATCGTTTCATATCAACAGTTATATATATATTCCATATACTTTTCATTTTCATATTTACGATTAATTTTCAAAACATTATTCAGTTAGGAAATTATTATTAATTTTCTTTTTCCTATTCTCCTCCGTTCCGTTTAAATTCATTTACAAATGTAAATTAATTTATTTCCCTTATTACTCTTAGTCTTCGTATCACCGTCATATCATATCGTAGTTGCCTTCCAACTATCATTACTATCCGGTTTTGCTAACATAATATCGTTAATTTTTTCCCATCACCGGTTCCTCTCTTCTCGCTCAAGTGTTCGCTTCTCTAACTTAATTTACACCTATTTGCCTGCAGTGGTATTTGCAGTTACGCGGGCTTACAGTGACTTAGAATATGATTGCTATCAATATGTAATGCTGATAATAAACTTTTCAATTTTCTCGTTTTCCACTTATATACGCTCGTAATACAATAAATACAAAAACAAAAAAAAAAAACAAAAACAAAAAGGTAAATAAATAAATAATTTCAATGCCGTAAGATTTTTTGTCGCGTAATTTAAAATTAATTTTTTTTGAAAATTTTTTTTAATGAACTTTTGCACATAAATCAGTTTTTGGCGGATGTGCACGAGAATTTTTTCTTTTTGATATCAAACGAAATATGTAATGCTTGTCATATATTAGCATTAAGGATGGAATATTCACTTAGCTTACCTATCTGTCGATCGGTCTGTCTACTTGTCTATTCATTACTTATGCATTCGATTATTTTCTTTCTACCGGCCTGACTTCCTGTACAGCTTTCCCCCTGCCTGTATCATAACCTGTTCGTCTATCTGTCATTCTGTTCATTTATACGTCCGTCTGTCCATGTATTTATTTATCGACCTGTCTTCCTGCGCAGCTTTCCATCTGCATGTATTATAGCCTGTATGTATCTTTCCATCGGGCTGTCTATTTATTTATTCCTTATCCACTAACCTTCTTTCTCTGTATTTACTTCTTCATTCGATTATTTGCTCTCTTGCCACCTGCCTTCCTGAACCACTTTCCATCTGCTTGTACCATAACCTGTTCGTCTATCTGTCATCCTGTTTATTTATACGTCCATCTATTCATGTATGTATTTATCTAATTTTTATTCGTTTGCTAATCACCTCGATCTTTTATTCGCCATTCTGACCACACGATCTTCCTGTTCGTCGTGTTCTGACCACACGCTGCCTGTCCGTCGTTACATTTATATACTTTCACATCATTGTATCTGTCTTTGATCTACCCATTCGTTTGTCTGTCGATTAGGTCCTTTCATCGTTTGTCTACTATTTTGCCTCTTTAATCGCTCTTCGCTTAGCCTGATTGTCTGTTTGCCATTTTCTCAGGTTTGCTGTGTGATGAACCTTTCTGCCGCCTATTTGTTTGACTATTCGTCAGGCTATGCAATCTACGATTCATTTATCTATCTTCTATCTATCCTATCCAAACGCCTATCTGTTTATCCATCTGTGTACTCCCGTCCGTCCGTCTTTCCTTTCACGCGTCTTTATGTGTCTGTTTATCAGTCTGTTTATTCTTTCGTGTGGCTGTCAATCGTTTCGCGCGTCAGCCTATTTGTTTACCTTTTTAACCACCTACTGGTCGTTCCTACCGTCTCTCTATCCGTCCGTCTGTCTATTTCTTTGCCTGTTCACCCAGCTAAATAGTGTTCTGTTCATTGTTCTATCCTTTCACACGTCGACATATTTACTTTTTTCTTTCGGTTGAATTTCGTCCATTAGTTCGCGCGTGTAGCTATCAGCATTGTTGGTATGATCAAAAGAGACATATTGTAAACGAAATGTAATATTTAAAAAATTAAAGCAACTACGAACTAAGGAAAATTTCAACTTGTTTTAATCAATGTCGATTGCAATTTGTTTTAGAATATATTGTAGAGTTTTGGGTAAAGTTATCCATTGGCGAAAACCTCCATAAACCGATGGTTGTATTTTTTGTCCGTCAATAAAATGCCCTAAAGAGCATTGTATTTATGAAAACTTGGAAATTTTTAACAGAAATAAATGAAGTTTTGTCAACAAGCGATACGTAATCAATTAATTAATTTTAAATTTTAGTGTATTAGGTGTATCATCATTATAAATACCTCTCTTAGTTTGTTTTCCAATTATGTAACTGTTCTAAAAGACTTTGTTCATAGCTTCTAACTTTACTATTGGTAACGTGAGATTTCTAGCAAAAAACGACGAATGAAAGGAGCAAACGAGTCAGCTAAACAAACAAGAAAAGTACACTGATCAAAACTGTGTTTTATTCATGATGAAAGTTTACCCCCTAACCTTCAATGCGCATAAATCCGTAGCAAAAAACAAGAAACTTCAAATGGAAGCTATTTTGTAACGTCCTCGAAAAGGTGGATTGATTATAGTTGCGATTGGAAACGACATTTTTGACTTGATCGACAACAACAATGACGAACCCAATAAAGCGAAAAGCATCGTGCAGATTGCAAGTTGTGTAACGAAATTTCTCAAATTCATTTCTCAGATTTCTTTACGCTAAGTGAAATGGTTCGAAAATGCAAGTTTGCTTCTTCGATGTTCGCAATACAATGCAACTTCGTGCATCTCAAGATTCTCGGAGAATACTATTCTTTTGTGTTTCCTGTGCAACATGGACAAATAAGAAAACTGATGCAAAGGATTCCTCTCGTAATTTCTTGGAAACCTACATAACTCGCTTAAAATATTATAAATACGCATAATTGAGTAAGTAACCTATCCCCCCACTCAAGCGAGAGTGTGAGATCAACTCATCAGTAATAAAAGAAGAAAAGTATAAAAAATTAAGAATATATAATAAATAAGAAAAAAATGTAACAAATAATTTATCAATAATAAATAAAAACTAAATAGTGAATAGTAAATGGTAAATAATTCATGTAAACTAAATAATTTCAAAATAATTATAAATGCGTAACAAAAACTTAAAAAAAATATTAACATATAATAAATAAAATATATTATGTAATAAATAATAAACGATAAAAAACAACTAGTAAGTAATAAATAATAAATCCTAAATGAGAAACAATAAATAATAAATGCTAAATAATAAATAAAAAATAATAAATAGTAAATAATAAATAATCAATGATGAATAAAAAATAATAAACAAAAAATAATAAATAAAAAGTAGAAAGTAGAAAAAAATAAACGATAAATAATAAATGATAAATAATAAATAAAGAGTAGAAAAAAATAAATAATAAATGATAAATAATAAATAAAGAGTAGAAAAAAATAAATAATTAATGATAAATAAGAAATGATAAAGGATATGTAATAAATAATAAACGGTAGATAATAATTAAAAAATAATAAATAATTAATGGAAAATATATACTAAATAATAAGCAACAAATAATAAATAGTAAGTAATGGATCAATGGAGCAAAGAGATCCTGCAACTACCAACGATAGCAGCATGACTAATTGGTAAGTTCTTCAGGTGGAATAATATTCCATTTCTCATAACTCGTTACAGTTATTGTAATGTTTGTTTAAAAGCTATTAAGACAAACTTGCGACAAAAACTTATCAAACAACCCAATCTATTTGATATGTTTCCTTTTCTTACAAAGTTCTTCTATGTAAGGAAGAGTCCAATAATGGCGCCCAAAAAACACACTTTCTATTAATTTCAAAGTAATTATAATGTAAATGAAAGTCAACGCGACATATCATAGAAGAAGGAAGTGAACCTGTCACTGCAAATGCTAGATGCATTTCTAGCTTCTCGCAAAAAGAGAAGTGAAAATATTTGGATAAAAAGAAGCGGAAGCAAACTTATATTATTGTATGGGGATGACTCTGATGGCACATATGCCCGCAACCAATGCATGTTTATAGTATATTTATAGTATTTTGTTTGCGATATTATAAGACATAAAAGCGCTCATAAAACACTTAATGAAAATGGCAAACAACTGCTAGTGTTGATGCCGGTGCTGCTTTTCTTCTTTTTCTCGTTGTTGTTGTTGTTGTTGTTGTTGAAGACGCTACTGTTCACGATGATACCACACTCATATACATATTATTGCAAGTGCAAAGTGAACAGATTCAATGCAAGAATTGTGAATACGAAATTTAATTTAAGCAAAGAAAAGAAAAAAACAAAAAAAAATTACACATAAAAACGTCACATATAATGATATTAAATGTTGATGTCAGAAGGCAGAGAAAAAAAAAAAAATAATAATGAAAATAATAATAAAAAGAGTAATAACAACAACCGTAAAGACAACAAAGAGGTACTTTTACACGAGTTAGCGTCAGAAAACCTGAAAAATTATCTTAACTTGGACGCACAAGCGAAAGACGCTTGATTCTAATTTCGTGATATACTTTTGTAACAAAAAAAAAAAAAAAAGAAGATTACAAGTCACAGGGAATATTAGAGAATTTTAAAAGCAAAAGAAAAAAAAAAGACACGCGAACAATTTTAATGCGAAAAACTGTCTGCTGTTGATAATTCTATGCGCGCCCGCATTGACGTAAAGACATTAGAGATGATTGGCTATCAACACATTTATGATTTGTTTTGCGTCTTTTTTTTTTTCTTTCAAACTTGAAAATAAAATAATAAATTATTTATTTGTTTGAAAATCATCGCGAATTATTATTATTATTATTTTTTTTTTATTTTGGAAACTTAATTCTTTTTTTGTTTTCAATTTCTTAAAAGATCCCTTCTTTTTGATTTAATTCAATTTATAAAAGCATTTCTTTTCATATAAACATTTAATAAGCCGCCTTATTGGTGCTAAGGCGTAACAGTCACTTATGACCGCCTCGGTACTTCACTTTCTTTATATATAAATTGTCTCGTTGACTGACGTATGTGACATTATAGCAACAACAAAAAAAAAAAACAAAACAAAACAAAACAATACAAAAAAGCCATAAATTGTGGAAATGATTTTTGTTTTTTTTTATTTTTTTTTTTTTATTTCTTTTCGCGCACCTAAAAGCAAATTCTCATACTTTCGCTACGAACGTATTTAAATTTAGCAACATTTGTATATCCGTTTGCTTGCTTGTCTTAATGTGTTTTATCTGTGTTGTTCTCGGTACGAATGTGCAACATAAACTGAATATATTTTCTTTAACATTGTTACGCTTTTAAGATGTTTGCGCCAGTTTTTCTCTAAGAATGAGAAAAACAAAATCAGCCGCTAAGTGAGGGCGTTCGTTTCATGGGTTTCTGTAATATGTGCGTTCTTTTTAAAGGGGCTCACTCAGCCGCTGCATTGCAACATGCTGACATTGTTTGAAATCAGTGAATCTTAAGTTTTGATCGATCTGTGCCAAAAATGAATGAATGAATGAATGAATGAATCACTTATTTATTTACTTTAATAGAAAGCATTACATTCCTGCATATGCTGATGGTTACCGTAATTTATCGAGTTATGTTACATACAATTCAATCAATCACATTGGACTTAAGTGAACTCAGTTCCAGAATAACTCACTAACTAAGAAATGTTTTTAGCAATAATCTGCGTATGTTGCTTGGTTTAAGTTCTAGGCCATCAAACATCTCCATATCAACTTCGTGTCCTTCCCTCAAGGAATATCCCTTTTATAAAACTTAAGATACTTTCTAATCCGCTAAGGCTCTTTTCTAGAAATCGAAATAAATTCACTTTATCACATCCATTAAAATTATCATTTCTAATACCCGTGTGTTGCCGACATCATACTTAAACTAAAATTTATAATTTTTCATTATTGCACTATGATCCGCCGATATGCCAAATAATGTTAATATATTTTTGTCAAGCTTCAGCAATTATACACTGATTAATCGCTCAATCTTATTTGGTTTACATCGGCGCTTGAGGGGACTGTTAGGCTAAATTGGTACATACCTATATATATATATTATTTTTTTAAAGACGATTCATCCTCGATACGTCGCCTAATTGTGCAGCACGCTGACAGTCGGAAAGAAATGAGGAAAGAGAAAGGATGATGGCCGCAGCCTAGTTGAGTGTGGGGAAGTGTTATGCCTTTACCGACTAAGCACTCAACGTAGCTACGACCAAAGAAAAATCTACCGCCGTTGAAATTTGAACCCTACTAGGCTGCTCATGCGGACATATGAAGAGTACGATGATGTAGAATGATGTTGTAGTAGTTGTAGTTCTTTTTATTCATTCCTAAGGATATATATTGATTTCCTAGTTTTAGGATACGTTTTATTTTAATTGTAATTAGGTTAAACTATTATTCTGAATAATCTAAATAAATAAATGAACTTGTTTATCGGCTCCTTCTAAAAATTGTAATTTATTGACATTTTTTTTTTTAGTTTTTAATTCCCGATCTTTTTTTTTTTTTTGTTTTGATTCGTGTTCTTCATCTGCTGCATTAACCCTTTTCTAAGCAACAATGTTTTAGTTTTCTAGCTCAAATTTTATAAACTTTGTCGATTTTCTAATATTCATGTATTCTTCGTTCTTCTCCTTTTTAGGACAGTACGAATTCCAACAACGGAAAAAAGACGTAAAGAAGGACGTGGATAAATTCGCTCAGAATTGTAAATTGGATATGAATATTAAGTTCCTATAAGGTACACATATGTAAGAATATAAGTACGCATGCATGAATAGTGTAAGATTTTCAATAAGGGTAAGTCCAGTCAATCAGTTATATTCGTCTTGGCGCGTTTCCATTGACAAATAAATGAATGGTGGATCGGAAGACTACACGATAGGAGCAACGCGATTCGTGTGGGTCTCTTTCAGTGGTGGATAAAAAAAAAATCAAGTTTAGAGCGCTTCTAGGTGTGACTGAAGACTGAACGGAAAAAGAAACCCGAGTCGTTTAGGCGCCTTTCATTGGCGAATAAAAAAATCAGTGAGCTATATATACCCTCTCCATGCAACTTAACGGCCGACAACATGAATACGCATAAGTCGCAGTGACGCTGCAGCTCAAAAGAGCTCTCGAGTTTTTTCATTAGTGTTTGAAAAGTTCTCTGAGTAAAAATTTTTTTTTGTCTGTAGGCAGTCATTTTTGAAACCCTTCGTAGTATAGTTTGATGTTGCCAAATTTCCGCATCTTTCTACCATTTATTGAGCAAAACGCCACGATATTTTTTCTTGAGCCATTAGAAAAGCAAACTGTAGAAGACTTTCATTAGTTAAACCAGTCTGTTGCTTTTTGGTTTTTCTGATTGTGAGTGAGTTCATATAGAATGCAAGAATTAGTGGAATTCTACGTCAATCAACAAGTGCATGGGAAAACATATTGCAAAATAATGGAAAAATCGGTGTCTCATGTGTAGCTCAGTGAACCAATTGCACAGAATGTCATGAAGTTTTGACAAATTTCGTTTGAATGTTAACGCTATCGGAACACCATCTAGATTCATCATAAGTCATCGTATGTCATCCTACGAACTTATTGAGTGGTGTATGATTATTTTACTGTAACTTAAAGATTTTCATGTCACGGCCTAATATCCAAGAAGTGATTTCTGCCGTTGTTGGCAGAAAGGAAAAAATCCGTTGACTTCTTTTATAAACCTATTGTTGTTGTACTACGCTCAGGATAATAGACTTTCATGGGTTCACTAATTTTCACATTTTGTGAATGCCTGCATTTTTTGAAAGCAAATAAATTCTTAGCGTTTAGTGCGCATCTTAAAAACATTGTATCTTATCATTAATTTCTCTCTCATTTACAACTCAACTTTCTATCTTTCGCTCATCATCTCTTACTTTATAATTTCTCTCTTTCTCTATGTGTCTCTGCCCTTCTCTCAATGCGTTTTTGTGTTTTCAAAGCAAAAGAAAGCAAAAAAAAAAAGAAACGAAAAAAAAAAAGTTACAATTACAATTACAATCGAAATCTTCTCTTTCTCTCGCATTATTTGTGCAAAAGTTCAATTTATCAAATCCAACATAATATGCGTATGTGTGCATGGTTATGTAGATAGATGGATACATTCAAACATAACCCGTGATATTTGCTTTTTTTTTCTTTTTTACCTATAAATTTTCTTGCTCGTGCTGTGTATGCCTTTGTCTGTCCACCTTAATGTTTTGTTATTATGAGGACGTTTTTTGTTTTTCTTCTTCTTAAGATACGCACTTGTTCATCCCGTTGATGATGCTGCTGTGTAACGGGCATTCTGTACTATATAGAAAAAAAACAAAAAAAAAAAAGACAGAAAAATAAATAAATGAAGAAATAATTTGTGTGTTACGTGTGTGTCGATGTCTACGCATTTTAAACATGCTTCTTGTACCTTATGTCAAGTGCTTTTATTATGCCATAGCGTACCATTCAAATGCTGTTGATTGCATGTCTATGTACACAAAAACAGCAGGGATGCGGCGTCAAACATCAGGTTTGGTTTTTTTTTTCTTTTCCTTTCTTCGATTTTCGTCTTGTTTTTTTTTTTTTTTTGCTTTCGTTTCTTCTGCGTGCGTATTTTCAATGAATTTTTTAAGTGAACGAAGACAAAATGTGTTCGACATTATAATTATAGGTGTACCTGAAATTTCTAATCAGAAACCATAGCAAACGATTATTCCATAATAATGAAGTAAATCGAAAAGTAAGTAAAAAAAAAAACTTGAATTGATTTGTTTAAGGAAATGAAACATTTTTACGGAAGGAAAGGGGGGAAATAAACCCATGATAATCTAAGTACTTTTGCTATTATTAGCTTTAACTGTTAAAACAGAGAATAGCCAAAATTTCTTATTAAAGTGTTTGCTACCGAAAATAGAAAGATTGCACAGTTTGTTAACCGTAAGGGACACGTGATCTATTCATAGCGAATGGGAA
Source organism: Glossina morsitans morsitans (assembly GCA_001077435.1). NCBI lineage: Eukaryota > Metazoa > Arthropoda > Insecta > Diptera > Glossinidae > Glossina > Glossina morsitans. The sequence continues at coordinate 69,733 of CCAG010021504.1, read as the reverse complement.
GAAAAGTCTCTCATCAAAATAGCAAACTTCTGAGGATGCCTTCATCTATGGACTCTTAACAAAAATAAATTTGTCTTGTGTGGAATAGAACGATTTGTATGAGTTTGTCAGTTTGTCAACTCGTCGATCATTAAAACCCAAACTGTCGGACAGTCTTCAAAAATCATTAAAATGAATCATTTTTACTTCCTTCATTTTTCTTCAAAGCTCCGGTCTTGTGGCAAGCGAATAACGTTAAATTTATTATTAATTGTTTTTTTTGTCACTAAACATAAAATGAACAAGAAAGAAAATTAAATTCGGCTATGACCGAATCTTTTATACCCATCATGTCTATATTACAATTGTGATGATAGGTGATGTTCTCACTTTATCTTGTAATGTGGGCGCGACACTTGACTAATTTGGCACATTTTCATTACCTATCTTCCAATGTTTATGTTAAGTTTGTTGCCGTTATCTCTATTTTTGCGTTCAAGGCAATGTTTAACTCGAACAAGAGACTGCAGGCAGGCGGATAGATAGACAGATAGACAGATAGCTTAAGTCGATAGCGAATTTGATGCTGATCGAGATTATATACTCTCTCTCTCTCTCTCTCTCTCTCTCTCTCTCTCTCTCTCTTTCTCTCTCTCTCGCTCTCTCTATCTATCTGTCTATTTATCTATCTATGTCTCTCTCTGAAGGCTCTTGGTGGGTGTTGCGAACGCTTTGAAAAAACGAGCACATTCCTTTTCGTCAGCGCTGGATATGAAAATGAAATGAACTAAGAATTTTTCACAAAAGTATTCTTTATAGGAAAAACAGCAAAAGGAAGATTGTTTGTTGTTGTATTCGGCCAAATTCAAGCATTTAAGGTAAAATTTTTAAAATTTTTTTGGACACTGTGACTAATCATTAATGCTTCTGAAATTAATTATCTGGCCAACTTGGATGAAAAATGATAATGAAACATATAACATTATAGTATGAGGTGTGTTCAAAAAAAAAGGTAACTTCTCAAATTTCGTGTTCTATGTATATTCGATTTTCGAACTTTTTTTTTTTTTGCATTGGTGCTTATATCCCCAGTATATATGGACATTAATAGCCTTTTTGCCATTTTTAATTTGTTTTTGACAGATGCAAAGGCTAGATGTGTCTCGGCGTGCTTGGCGATTTTTTGTTATCGAAAATAATGGATTAAGGGGTCTGTATTAACTTTTTCGTGTGAAAAAAAAATGAACTCCAACTCAAAAAAAAAATGTTTATAAATTGTGCAAGCGCTTCGCAGAAGGCCAGGATAATGTTAATGACAATGCCCGCTCTTGACCCCCATAACAATCGATGAAAACGTTGAAGCTTTGAAGAAAACCATTACGGAGAATTGTCGAATAACCGTTAGAGAAGTTGGGGAGGATGTCGGCATATTGGTTGGCTCATACCATGCTGTTTTTTTGGATGTCTTGGGCATGAAAGAGTTTAATCCGAAATTGCTAAATTTAGACTTCGCTTGTTCGTAATTTTTTGCTCAAAAACCACATAGTATTTACCGACCTTGGCGCTCGGTGACTTTTTCCTTTCCCCAAACCTGAAAAGAGCCAAGAAAAGACGAAGTTTTGCCACAATTAAAGAGATAAAGACCGTATCGCTGGAAGAGCTCAACACCATACCTGAAACCGTGCTTCAATGATTGGAAAAAGCCTTGACACAGGCTTTTTTTATGTAAGGGGGACTACTTTGAAGAGGACAATACAGATATTGATGAATAAGTAAATATTTTTCGGGAAAAATTAAAACTCAAATTCGTGTTTTTTTTGAACACACCTCGTATATAAGAGAAGCTATTCTTGCTTGCTTTCTGCTTTGTAGAAAATAAACCTCCCAGGCAGACGTTATGCGTTCAATAATAGTAGATCGATTGCATGAGATTAAGATTGTGATAATCACAACCATAGTATGTGATAATCACAAACATAATATGTGATAATCACAAACATAATATGTGATAATCATCTATGCACATGCGATGTGCCCGTACTATAATTAAGCTATCAAGGATTTTTTGGGCAGGTCAGAAGTAAATCGCTAAGCTTTTTTCATGCATAAGATCGTGAAGGGAAACTGTGCACAAAACTTTAAATTCACGGATCAAATTTTCGTACTCTTCGTGCATTTTATGCTGCACTACTATATCAGAAATAAACAAGTGAAAGGAGAAAAAATCTTCCGACCAGAATTGATGATTTACACTAGCTGTCAATGAAAAATGAGTCCATCACTAGATAACTGACTTAAATAAAGTAAAAAAAATGCCTCTCAAAGGAAACGCGGTAAACAAATATCCACTAACGATCCGATGAAGGTAAGAGATTAAAGAGAAAAAATACCATATTACGCTTCAAAAAAGAAATCAGCAAAAATGCAGTCGTATAAAATGATGTTGCTTCTATAAGATGTACAGTTTCATGTGACCACGAAAATATTGTCAAAATGAAATAGTTTGCAAACTGTGCTCATTACTTCCTATATTAGTGCTTATCTCCTCTTGCCGGGAGATAGGCCTGGGAAAAGTAACAAAAATTTGAAAATCCTTTCTTGTTTTGAAAGCGTCGATCACGAACCGTGTACAGGAATGAACATTGAACAATGGAATAGACTATGTATGTATACATATATATGTTTTGGCGTACTAGTCGTTGATCCTCTTAGGCAAACCATATGAAAAGTATGAGGAAACTTGTATCTCTTGCAATCAAAAACCCAAAAAATCCTCAATCGATAGAGTGATATTCTATAATATAGGATAGGCATGGCCGATTTTTTCCATTTTTATGCCAGCGAGATGGGACCACCAACCAAGAATACTTGAAAACTTTAACCGTTGCGCCTGTTGTACTTTATGAGCAATAAATAATAAACGCAATCTTTTTACCCTACAAAGAAGAGTCAACTCAGTAGAGCGTGTCCTTCAGCCGACATTGCCCATTTTCAATACTAATCTAACTGCAAGAAACTTCAGTATATTTGCTGAAGTTGAAGTCAATCATTGCCACATACATCCACGCAGACAAGCTAACAGATACGACGAAAGCGGACTCAGAATTTCCTACACTCGTCAAAAATATATATATATATTATGATTTTTATGGTCCCTCAGACAAAATGAATGTCTAACTTTCGGTGGGCGGTACAAAAATTCCCATAAAAATCTCTATTTTCTGGTTGCTTGTTATTTGGTTAACAACATTTTTCCTCTATATTTTTATATAAGTGTTTCCTACGAGCTACAAATTCAATCTCAAGAAGACTTCGCTTCGACTGACCAAAGGGATTATTAAAATAAATGGTTAAAAAGGCTACACACATTACTTTCACGCCAAATAAGACTTCTTGTCCTTCACTGCTATTTCACTATTTTCACTTAATCTAAGAAGTGAAGGTATTCTATATAACTATCGCCGAATCTATTTGAACGTATGGCATATAACTACGGGGAATAGCCATTAATTCTAATATCAATGTAACACTCTTCACCTTATTGATAATTCCCGTTGGTTCGTTGACAACGAACCATGGCTTGCATAATCCATTTATTAAAAATCGAATTCAACGCATTTCTTCAAATAGCTCTGCTAATCTTGTCAGATAGAGTAATCAATATATCTTCTGGATGAATTCAAGGCAGTAAGAATATTGAAGAGCCATCGTATACTGGATCTTCCAATTAGAAATTAAGTTATTAATTATGTTTTAACCGAATTTTTTCATTTATAATGCTTCTTTATACCCTACAGCGCTTATGATACAATGTATATTAACTTAGTGCGGACGTATGTAACACGCAGAAGGGCTTAAGATAAACTCATCTTTTATTATACCGATCGAATCAGAATCATAATCTCAATTAATCTAAGCTGTGTCTGTCCATCTGTCCGTCTGATATCTGTCCTTGTAAATTTGTGTTCAAGCTATAGGTCGCATCTTTGGGGCTATTTTGATGAAAGTGAGATGGTATACGAATGCTGTTGAAATGGTCCGGATTGGTTCACTTTTTCGACCACTCTCCATATAACGCCCTATTCTGAAGAGTCGTTATATGGAAAAATTTGCAATTTTCAAAATTTCTCGGCAAGTGTGGCTAAGTAGTAGTATTTCGGCATTCTAAATTGGTATGAAAACTTTGGAACGGCTCGGGCAATTTTAGAGCTCCCTCTCGTATAATAAAAACTGAACTTCATACGACAAAAAGGTATATTTTTTAATACTTCATGATGAAAATTATATCATAATAGAAATTTAGCATAAAAAAAAAACTAACTGTGCCAAATTTAGACCATCTCGGCCTATTTTTTGGGATCCTGTTCTTTGTCAGGATTAAACTTGTACTACATTAGATTGTGTTTTGTGCAAATTAAAGTATATAATAAAAAAAAAAATAATTTTACATTTTTTAAAGTTTTAAAGAAAACTTCAAAGTTTTAAAAACTCAAGTCATACCCAGGATCGACATCTAGTATTAACCTTGGAGTATTTATCACAACATTTGCAATTACGTTCACTATTGTGTGAGATATCGTAGCTATGTAGATTTTCTTCTTATCTTTCATCTATTCCATCTTCATAAGACGTCCAAAGAAAAGATACTGTCTTTCTCCGCGCACACAACAATCTTACAAATGCCAAAAAGTTAAGAGATTTCCAGATAAGCTCCTAAGTATATATTGCTTTTTTTTCCTGCTTTCTAATATTGTATTAAAGAATTTCATCTTATTCCAATCTTTTTTTTAAACACTCATTTGTTGCCATTGACCCACTGTCTTGATTATTTACAAGTCGACAGACACATTATAGCGAAATAGTCTCTAAAAATAAATCGTACACAACTAAATTGGAAAAAATTAAAAACAGCCGCGCATATACACATGCTAAACTATTTATACTTGATGGACTTCCAAAAAATCAAACAAAACGACCATGAATGGCATATTTTTCGAAGCAATGCAAATTACAAGCAGAAGCACGAGCACATGATGTAAAAATGCTTCAAAGGAATTTGAAAATAAAAAAAAAAAAAAAAAAATAGAAGAGAGCTTCAGATTAAAATAAAAATTCGTCAATAAAGTGCAGGAAGGAAAACGAAATTGGTGCAAGGCATTCGAAAGAAAAGAAAAAAAAAACATTGTATGAAAATGTCGTAAATTTTTATGTTAATTGTAGTCGCTTTTGTTATCAGATGGGGACCTTAAGATGTCATATATAAATAGTGTATACAAAAGTTTTATACGGACTCTTCTTCAACGTATTCGAAACTTATGGGACTAAATGTAAACTTTCCATTTTCTAAAATTGTAATAATATATGTATATTCGCTTTTAAACGTGAAACGTTTGCTAAGCCAAAAGCCACAAATGTTATGTTGTAGCATTCATGCTCTATATGTTGCTGCAATCGTTAGACCGACAATAAATTTATGAATAAATCATAATACAATCTCACGTTAATGAAGAATGTATCGTTGGTTCACAGACATGTTAACGGTCAACTGAAGATAATGAGAGCTTTTAATTATTAGTATACCCATCACTAAACGATGGGCATAAACTCATTTTATTTTTTTTCTTCAGAGGCCCTATGAAGTGCCCATGATCAGCGTGAAATTCTGAATTAATTAAGCCATGTCTGTCCGTCTGTACGATGTTTGTGGTTTGCACTCTCCTGGTCGCAAAATGAAGATATCGACTTCAAATTTGGTAGAAACTTTGGACGTTTTTGCGCGCAGGTTGACATTGAAAATGTACCTAATTGGTGAGAGCAGAATCCCGCAGTGTAGCATAAACTGAACACAACTACGGTTTTCTGAACAAAAAAGGTGAGAACATTTTATTTTCTTCACTTTTTTAAGATTTTATGCTTTTTTATCATAAGGCAAGCAAAACAGAATCTTTAAAACTGTTTTGTGCATTCCTCAAATGAAGATAAGTTATCTGCCTAAAAATGGGGTAATTCTGAAATAAGTATGGTGGACACTACGATTAATTTTTCTTAATAATATCAGTGATATGGGTATCATATAAAAGAACTTGGAGACAAGAATGAGAAAAGCATAGTAGTATATATACAAGATTCGGGCCGTGCCGAATACAGCTTTCTTATTTGTTTTTTCCTAAAAAATTCTCCGCTTAAGGAGGTTTGATGTGTATAAACGTAACGGAACGTAAGATATCGTTTACTTGTGTTAAAGCATTTAGTTTATTTTAAGGATATCATCTGTTTAAGAAGCAAATGTTTCGTCAAAATTCCAAAATGCGTACTAATAAGTTACTGCTGCGTTGTTGTGGACTGTTATCTTATGTTCTAGACTGTAAGAAATGCAAAGAAGGGCAGCAAAGTTCGTTTCTTCACATTTATGGTCAATCAATTTCTTATACTAACCATTCAGTTTTTAAATATTTATCACTTACAAGACTCTTGCTAGAAGTACATGATACCTTAACTTAATATTTTTACTGCTCAACATAATCTCGTCTTAGTTCCACACGCTTTGCCCAGAGTTGTTTAATAACCTTGGTAAGTTATTTAGAAGGAGAAGGAGTTAAGCTCGTAAGAACTGAGCCTTTAAGCTTGCCGGCGGTATTTCCTCTTTCTCCTCTTTCATTCCATTGTTTTGGCTCACGGATATGCTTATAGTTAAAAATCAACACAGGAATACTTTTTTATTGCAGCTCAGTAACGCCAAACGCTTGGCTGGATTATCATCACGACAATGTTTCTGAACACATACACCATACAAATCTCCCAAGTTAAAATATTCGTTCACCACACAATTGCGCGGTGTGACAGACCACACTGACTACCACGCTGAGTACAAAGGCAGCTTTTAAAGGCACTTCCCGCCTTTTGAAACGATCCTTACCCTTCCACCAGCAAACTTTCTTTATCACCATTGTGCCTACGCATACAGGAAAAAATCCTTAAGTGGGTGTTGAAAAAAAAAACACAAATGCGCAGAATTTTTTTAAAAGCCTGTCGTATCATCTAGATTAGGAAATTTCATTTTGTGAAGAACTTCTTCACCATTTTCGCCGCGTTCGCTTCGTTTGGCCGTCCACAGTAACGATCGCCCTGGCAACTCATACAGCTTCAGAGTTCAAACTCTACAGCCTTCATCTGAATTACGATGCAGAGATGAATCTATCTCGACTGTGATATTGGTTTGAGTGAGAGTTTTCAAGGGAAACTTTGCGGCCCTGTTGCATGCCACTTAAAAACTTTACTGAAAACGTCCACTATTTGGAAAAATCAAGCAAATACTAAACGAGGTAGCGTGTTCGAACTTCAAATAATTGAGGCTTTATAAAGCGTTTTTGAGCGAAAGAGTACTTTTAAGATAGAACCACTAGGTATGCATCTGGGAAAACCCACGTAGACTCTACTTTTTATAAGTTGTCCACATTGAAATCATAAAGATATCTGAGAATAGCATAGGCAGAAATGCAAAGTGAGAAATATTGATCAGTGCAATATTCTAAGATGATTTCATTTGATCTGCCTGTCCATCTTTGTACCGTCTTTTTTTTTCATAAATTCCATCTCCCTTACATAAAACTGTTTAGACTTTAGTTCTAAATAAGAAAGCACAAAATGTCAATAAATTAGAGTAAGATTTTTTTTTTTTGTAATGTGACCGATCATCCAAGGTCTGTCCATATACTTGCAATACGATGACGATCGGAAACAAGTGAGGAAAGAGAGAGAAAGGAAGAAGAAAGAGAGATTTGCCGATTAAGCCTTCACTTTGGTCACGACCAAGTCTGCTCTACTGTATCAAGATTTGAGTAACTGCGTGTTTCAAACACTATGTGAAATTTAACATATATCCGCCTTCAATGAATACATAAGAAAAGGATAAAAAAACTAAACATTTAGGAAGTAAGCAGTGACAACAATTTCTAATTGAAATTTTCAATGTTTACAGAGACACATTATATACTCTCATATATCTCAGGTCGTACACACAAACCATTGCAATAACAAATAAGCCGTCAAATTTTCATTATTTACTTATTTGAATGGCGCCATAGCGTTAATAGATAGATAGCAGTAAGAACGTACAACAATTGTTTACTTGTTACATAATTTCAAATCATTTTCATCCTTTTTAACATGAAACTTGCATGATTTTCAGAAACATTGCCATTGACGCCTTTCAAGTGTTTGAGTTGTGAGGATCGGTATGTTAGCATTTCTTTCATTACTTTATACTTGAGTTTATCGTATCATAAATTTCCCTGTTTGTCTAAAATGCACTTGAATCTGACAACAAACAAATCAAATTTAGAACTAAATTTGACAGCTCACAGTATACGTTCCCAATTAACCGCAACCCACTTCAATTTGTTAACTATTTGTCAGTTGCTTGCAATTGTTTACAATTTTTACAAATAATTCATTCTACGCAGAATCCTCTCTTGATTTCTCTTAAAGCATATTTCTTGCGTTTTTAATTCAAACAAGTGGTTTAAAAACCAAAACTAAAATGAAAATATATATATAGATATATATATATATATACATGTTTTACTAGCATGTGCTATGATGTAGTAAAGACGTGGGCAAAACATTAGGTAACAATCAAGAAGAGTAGATTATGGTAAAGGTTTTTTTTTTGGCTTTTTTAGCTTTCAATGAAAGTACGCATGTCCTGAAACTTGTTGCAAACTAATTGAAAACTAATAGATTTTATACAAATAGTTTTTGAATTGTTTTTAATCCAATCATTATATATACATATATATATATTATTTTTTTTTTTCTTTTTATATTTTATCATATTTTATCTTATTCAAATAAGATTAGAACCCTTCAATGGGGAAACGTTGAGCTAAGCAAATATTTAAAATTTAGAAATGCTTCATAAACAAATTTTCGAAATGCATAGGACATATGTAATATAACCCATCGAAATGAAGTGTCATTCTTAGACCCGGAACGCCATTCGTACCGTATAAATTCCTTCTGTCAAGTAAACGGCTTTTGCAATTGTGAAAGTATAGAGCAACTAAGAGTTTTTCGAATAGGTGGATATGGGCGTAGGTGTCATAAAAAGAGTATTGCAGATACTCAAGAACAAATAATCGGTTTTTTGAATAGTGAGCTCTTGCGGTCTTTTTAAAAGCTTTTCACGAATATTCCAAAATAAAAATCGTAGATTGTACGCTGAATGGCGAACATGGTAAGCGTATATGGGTTATGGCTTATAGGATAAGCAGATAATGGTTTGGAAGAGGTTTTTGCAGGGCCTTTAAGAGATATTTGATCGCGTGAGAAAAGGACAGAGGCACTTAGGGACCAATAACCCGTTCTTCGGATGAGCGAATCATTAAGAGGTATTCATAGGCGCACTACAAACGAGTACAGCTTTCTAGCTATCTAGCTGTCGAGTCTAACTTTCGGATAAGCGAATATAGTGCAATGGGTATGTAAGAGATACTTGTGGTTTTACAAAAGAAGTACTGTAGACGACCGGCGTAGTGAGGGATCAATAGACTCTTTTCGGATTAGCGAACCATTAAGAGATAGTCATAGGGTATCTAAGAGACATTTGTGGGTTTTAAAAAAGAAATTCTGTAGGTGACAGACGTAGTGAGAAACGCATAAAACCTTTTTTGAATACGCTATCATAGCTTAATAAAGGGTGGCCGGATTTTCAGGCGATATTCATTCTAAAATTAGGGTCGAAGAAAGCTAAGCGAATATAACTTGGGGCTCAAATGGCTTTCGAGGACCCTCGAAGAAATACTTGTGAGTATTAAAAAATAAGTAAGAAAAAAACTGGTTTTAGAGCAAAACGCAAAAACTCCATCTCTTTGAAATGGAGCCATGGATGTCTTGGATAAAAAAGTTTCTATATTTAGTTAATCCCAGGTTTGACTTTGCCGATCCGTTTATAGTTTCTTTCAAGTTAAGTCGTAAGAATAGCGATCACCGTTTTTCGGTTATTCTTCCACGACTGGCAAGAATTAAGAAGAGGGTTTAATACACGCCTAGTGTTTTTAAATGTTGGTATAAAATTTTCGATTTAAAGAAAATATCGACTTAAATGCATGCATTAAAATGGTTAAAGGATTGTATCAAAAGTTGCTATTCGAAAATATTGCCGATCAAGCGAATCATGCTGTCACAGTAGCGACAAAACTTGTATTGTAAATCAAGCCATCAAGCGAATAGAACCTTCGTAACTACTTCCTTCCTACTTACTTTTAATTTATTTCAATCTTTCCATCAGATCTGCACAATGCAAGGACATCTTAGCATGGAATGTGCTTAAAACCAATTTCTAAGTTTTAAACTTCTCTTAGCCGTTTAAAGTCATTCGAACTTCATTAATCTGCCTGTTGCTGGTATCTCTTGTCTGGGCATGCGCTTCTCTTCGCGGGAGAGCAACAGAAATCAACTAAATAACTAAGGAAAAGGACTTTTTACTTGACAGAAACTCGGAATAGAACAAAAGTGTCCTTTAAGTTGAACGGTGGTCTTGTTGAAAAAGTAATAGAAACAAAATAATACTAAAAAAAAAGAAAGAAGAAAAATTGTAAAAAAATTTATTAAAAATTTGGAAAAAAAAAGAAGAAAAATTTGCTTATTTTAGCGCTTTTTGGATATATAGAAAATTTATTGTTTATTCGATAACAGAAACTCTTAACTATTTCTGATAAGCATTTAGTTAAAAATTTGTTCCAATCCAATAGTTAACGTCAACAAAAGTAAATCCTGATTTTCAAGGACTTTTAATTTGTCCTTTTTATGTTGTATTAATTTGCCAGCATTTAAATTTCTCTATCATTTTCTTTTAAAATTTTTTTTTTTCTTGTTAAATTCACTATAACCTAAAGTTTTTCATTTTTCTTTAAAGTATGGAAAAGAAAAAATTTTGTGTGTATAAGCTTAAAACTTTTCATATATTATATATATACGTCTGTATATTTCTATGTAAATGTGTATGCGTATAAATTGCTTGGTTGTGTGAGATGCTCGTGTCATAAAAGTCAAAGAAAATTGTAATAAACAGTGATATAATAATGTATCTGCCAGTGTAACCCTAATCCAAAGCAATATAAACAGGATTTGTATATGAAACTGTTTTGCGATTCTTTCTTTTTTTTTTTTTTTTTTTTTTTTCCCCTTTAATTCGAAGTAAAAATTTAAAGAATTCTTAGTTTTTTTTTTACATTTTTTTTGCAAAGTAATTTTTTTCTTTTTGTTTTTTCTTTTTTAAGCTTGCAAGCATGTTTATTTTAATTAATAATGACTTCCCTTCAAGACTTTATATAAATTTTCGATTCTTTCTGTAACTCTGCCATCACAACACAGCCAATATGATACAATAATTGGCGAGAGAACGGATTTCTCAAAATCTTAACTTTGAAATCCGTTAAAGCGCAAAACAATTTCTAATCACTTCAGGTAAGCATTATATGAATTATAAATTATATAATGGAATTGAATCAAATCCACCATAACTTACACTTAACGTAGTGATCTCTTACAACCTAAAGGAGTTTTAAGAGCATATCGTTATCTTTGTACTTAACTACGAACCCATCGAGAATGATTTTCGTTCAATATTTTTGAATTGTTTCGGTTGATATTTCGTTCAAATATCAGGAAAAAGAACTTTCGACCCGATATCTCATATAGTTCGTTATCTAGTTGTAGAAACAGGATACAATTTTTCATACTTTTCGGAAAACTCCTATCATTTTCAAATGTTATGCATATGTTTGCAGAGGAATTGAGAAACGTTTTAAGTTGAAACACAAATTCTAATCACAGATAAATCGCATGATTGGAGGTATAATCGAATGGGTTTGTTGCTAAAACAGACCAATCGCGATGCGAAACAAAGTTAGATGGATGGATAATCGACCGAGTAATCGAATCGTCTGGCTGAAGGGATAGGAGCCGAACTTTTTGTCCGACCTTTCAGACTTTCGAATATCTTCTCATCTAATTGTACCGTTATTTTAACTAAAGCAACGGGCACGTACTAGAGATCTTGTAAAATTTTAACCGCATACGAGGTGTGTTCAAAAGAAATTTGACTTTTCAGTTTACGTGTATTCGATTCTCAAATTGTTTTTGGTGATATTGACGCACATGTCTCCAACATATGTTGACATCATCAGCCACTTGGCATTTGTAGTTTGTTTTTGACAGATGTATTAAAGTTAGGCGCGTGCTGGTGTGCTTGCCGATTTTTTTGCAATCGAATAAAATGGATCAAAAAATCCGTACTAAATTTTGTGTGAGAAATAAAGTCAAGTGCTCCAACTCGCTTAAAATGTTGACTCTAGCATTTGGCGAGTCGCCGGCCCTGGACATCCCAGCACGTTAACAGCCGATGTGAACGTTGAAGCAATGAATAAAATTGTTATGAAGAATTGTCAAATCACTATTAAATAAATCGCTGAGGGTGTCGGTATATCAGTTGGCTCAAACCACGCATTCCATGAAACGTCATGCATAATGCGCCAGCTCGCATGTCATTACTTATTCGTAGTTTTTTGACCAGAAACAATACCGTAATCATGCCACAGTATTCACCGGTTTTCGATCACTTACTTACTCCTGTTTCCAAAACTGAAAACATGGCGTTCTGACATGATTAAAGAGGTGAGGATCGCGTCGCTGGAATAGCTCAAGGCCATACCTAAAACCGCATGTCAGAAGTGCTTCGAGGATTAGAAAGAGCTATAGCACAATTGTTCTATATCTAGGGCGGATTACTTTGAAGGGGACAAAATGGATAAAAAGGACCAAAATTCATCCCCTTGCACACCTCGTACTTCAAATTTCTCTGCATGCCACCTACTTCGCACCGAAATATCCACATATGATCGGATAAGCGAAGAAGTTAACCTATATTAACCTAAACGTATTAGATGAAGAAGTTAACCTACACTAATGTATTTGCAAATGCAGTCGAATAAGATTTTTATTTTACTCTGGATATTGCTTTCAATTAAGGCAAATAAAAGTGCGACTTGGCTATATATCCGCTACCTCTTGTAAAACATCGTGGATCGCTGGCGTTTCAAAATACTTTTACTCAGATTATTTATGTAGAAAATTGTCAATAATTTTGCTGAACATATGGGATCAGAAAATCAAAATATCTTAAGTTTCCTAGAAGCAATCACAGCGCAGGTAATTTCTTTACTCTCTAAATATTCAATTTCTCTAAATTTTGTTAAAAGTTTCGTATTAAGTAAGTTTTCAAAGATTTTGTATGAATCAAATAACACGGCACGAATTTCTAATACGTTTTATTGTTTTAAATTGAAAATCTCTTCTCTACCAGTTTAGTAAAAAGTTTTCTCTACAATTCTATAATTTTTTAATCAATTTATCATTTCCTTCTTCCTATTTTTTTTTTTTTTTTATTTTTTTTGTACGTGAACACAATCGACCTTCCTAGAATGCATTAATATCCTGTAGTCTTTTTGTGTATTTTTGTATGTCATTCTTAACCACATATACGCCTTCATTACATGTCAATAAAGCGACATAATTGCGTTTTAAGGTTGTAACGTTACAAGGACAATGTCATCATGTATTTATAATAATTTTGTATTGTATGTAATATGTTGAGATTCTCAAGCAAAAGTTTTTTTACTAAATTAAATGTCACGAACTTCAATAAAAAAGAAAAATGCCTACCTCTTCAATATCTCATAAAACTTTAAAATCTAGAAAGTTCCAAACCCTATTTACATAAACTGTTACAATACATATTCATAGATAACCTTCCTTTAACCTTGTGTTCTTACCATTTCATTAAACCTCCAAAAGTAAGACAAGAAAAATAATAAAGCCGAGCAATGCCGACCACCATATACCATTTCCCCGCATATAATACTTTATTTGCTTTTATTAAATAGTAAAAATCATATCCCGTTGCTCGTTGATTATTTTTCAGAGGAATCCTTATATGGATGTAGGTAAAAGCGGACCTTATACCTACACGTACGCTAAAGTTAATTTTTTTATTCATTGTTTGTTGTGTTTTGTTGTCATATAACGACTTAATTGTAGTCAAAATATTTGCATGGAAGACAATCGGAACAATGATCCCTTTCGATCCAAATTTTCCACATCTGTTGTGTATGCCAAAATAGATTTTTACTTAAAAATCTTAAAAAAACGTTGAACACAAAAATAGTTTGACAGATTTTACCGGCAGATAGACGGACGGACATACGAGAATTAGTCTCTGAGCAAATTGACATAATGGAAGGAGCGTCTCGATATTGTATTTTTATTTTTTATGACCATTCAGTCAGGGAATGTCTGCTATACTTGGGAATGGCATTTGTCGTCACCTCAGACTCTCGCCAGTGAAAATTAAATAAATGGTGTCAAGTTAGGAATGCTAAGGTTGGACAAAACCGACCCTACACTATTTCGCTTAATTGAGAAGACACTAAAAATTATAGATTATTTTTATGCAAATGTTTTATATAATTTTAGTGAAGGCCCTCATTATTGGAGGATACTAAAGCGTCAACGTGGTCTAAATTTAGCAAAATTAAAGATTTCATTGTTTTCTAGTTACTTCCGCCATAACAACCACACATTACACTTTGCCGCCGTGGAAGAGTTTTGATTTCATTAGAGTCCCCATACGGTCTAGAAAATAGACCTATATGATCCAAATTCCCTACGGTTGATTTTCCGAGGACAGACTTTGCTCGCAAAATATTAAAAATTATACCTTTTTGAGCATATAAAGCCTTATTTTTCCTTAGAATATGAGTTGGAATCCACTAAAAAGACCTACTTGGTCCAAGCTCAGTAAGATTAATTTTTATGTCAGATAATAGCTACGAAACAATTTTCATGTAGAATTATTGAATAGTAAGCCTTTTTATCATATAAAAATCCAATTTCCGTAGGAGCGATTATAAGGGGGGGGATTTAAAAAATTGCCCCATCCGTTCCAAAGGTTTCAGACTAATTTCGAATGCCGAAACACGGTTATAAAGCGATTTTTATCGCGAAATTCTAAAGTGTACAATATTTTTTTTATAACGATTTATGAAACCAAGGTGTTGGGGGAATGGTCAAAAAAGTACTCGAATCCGAACCGTTTTCAATGGCGTCCGTCTTCCGGACAAAACATGCCAACGTACGAAATTTTATCAAAATATCTCAAATTGAACACAGGTTACATGGACAGACATCGAAGGGACTGACGGCCAGACAAGCTTAGGTATAATAACAAATTCAGTCTATCTTAAGTTCTCCTGGGTGTTACGTATGCCCGCACAAACTTAATATATCCTGCATTACAAGTGGTGTAGGGATGTTTAGAACGCAGTTGAAAGCAGAGAAAGGAAGGAAGGAATTTAAGCATTTCCTCTTTAGACGCTGTGAAGCTTTCATAGTGTTCACGATCATTATGCGTTATCACACATTAGATATATTCTCCAAATTTATTTATCCTAAAGGCTCGATAATTGTTAAGGAACCTTATATTTCTCTTTACCTTTTAAAATTTTCTTCATCTATAATTTCAAGTTGTTTGTTTCCCATCCAGATTCTTTCCAACTGTTTTCTAATATTTCACCCGAAATCTATCTTTAAAGAAACGTCAAGATAATGTTTTTTTTTAACTTTTTTCTTAAAAAAACGAAAGTTAATGAATTTCTCTTTCCCTTTTTTAAAATACTTTGTTATTACTTTTATCAAATTGTATATGCACACACATATATATCTACATAAAAATATGTACATATATGTTTATAAAAATGAATGCATTTTTTAGAAATTCAAATGCCTGAAGCGTTGACATTGTTCGGGATGGCTGACGAAGAGCCAGATTTATCAACATTTGAAAATAAAACTGGTTTGGCTGAGGATATGAAATTTCTGGCTTCTATGCCGGAATTATGCGATGTAACATTTCTGGTAGGCGATACCCGAGAACCAGTATGCGCAGTTAAGGTCAGTTTTAAATTCTTCTTATTACAAATATATTTTTCAAGTTTTTTTTTCTTTCTTCTTTTTTTTTGAAGGCCGTCTTAGCTTCTCGTTCGCGAGTATTCGCAAAAATGCTTTATTCAGCTCCATCTCCACAACGTAAGCGAGAGTCATCAACTAAGGAGAATAAGTTGCGATTGTTTCTAAAACGTTCCTCAGAACCTCTACTAAATTTGCAAAATGCCGCACAACAGGTAATTAATAAAGAAAAAGCAATTTATAAGCTCAGGGTTCACGTGCACATAAGGGTTAGATGGCAAGGTTCTTTAACGAATAACTTACTTTAACTGTCAAAATGTTAAGAATTAAAGTAATTATTACTATTTCTCATAATTTAATGCAAAATATCTTGACATCTTTTTGTACATTGAAAAGAAAAAAACTATCATCATTTATAACATTTTTCGAAAATGTTTTTGCATTTGCAGTTAATGAATACCCAGGTAATCACAATGCAAACTGCTTTCAGATATTCGATCACTGAATAAGAGGTACCAAATGAGGTTCAAAAAGGAAGTGAAAAAAAGGAATTAAAGAGAGAGTCGCTATAAAGCAATCTGAAAATTTCTAAGGCCTTAGGGACAGCTGCCCCACTTGTAATATGGGCGTTAAAGGTCTTTTCTTTTAAGCACTTCAATCTCAGAATCATTGTCAATTCGTTCTGTTTTCCTTTTTTTGCGATGGATATCCTCTTCATTATTTGAAAATTCTCCGACCGGTCCGGTCGCCATGTCATACCATTACCAATTAAGAGGCAGTTAGAGATACGCTCGAAACTTTTTGTTTAAAAAGGATGCGACAGTTCTCATGACATGAAATGTCTAGTAAGCAAAGTTGCCTCACTTTATAAGAAGGAGTAACTAGCGTTCAACCCCAAGATAGAAATACCTATTTTCGAGAAGAATGTTAAAGTTTTGCGGAATCATATTTTCTTCAAACGTTGCTTTGCAAATGAGATAAAAATTCTTTGAAAATATTGTGCCAAACAAAACTCATTTTAAATTTTCTTCTTCAAATACAAGGGGCATAAATCACGTAAAGTCTGTTCATACGATTTTTAGAAAATATCCCAGTAAATCTTATTTTTTAAGATTCTTTATCGAAACATGCTTGCCTTGCCTTTACGATCGTATGTATAATAAATTTTCTGTTCGCCCCATGTATTCTGCAGTGAACTTATTTTCGAATGCAGTCCAATCATTACCTCTCTGTCAGACAGACTTAATTAAGCAATATCAGATTTAAAATTTTCGCGGGAATTTTTCTCGGTGTTATAGGGAATATAATTTTTTATATCACGGACCCTTTGCAAACATTTTAGTTCACAGTGTCATTCTTCTTCTGACTTTATACATAAAAAATCAAAAACTTCAAAAAAAAGTATTTACATTTATACTAGCTGCCGATTTTATTGGAAACCCTAACGCGCCTGAGATTTGAACCCACGATAAAAAAAGATTAATTGCATTGTTATTATTATTACTAAAATCTGCCCTAAAGCATTAGCCTCTAAGGTTGTCTGTTGATTTTATTATAAACACTGCATTTGAGATTGGATACCACGATCATTGAGTTGTTGATCCCTTGACTATTCGGCCATCAGTAAAAAAAAATTATTTTCCTTATTATTATTATTATTATTATTATTATTATTATTGTTACTAAAATCTGTCCTAAAGCACTGTCCTTGGGTTGGTAATAGCAATCCGTTGCCTAGCACAGATAGTGCGCTTAGCCGACACTGTCTTCCTCTAATTTCCAATATTAAGTAAAGCAATCACAACAATGGCGACACATTCAACTTTGGTCCCATCTATTTGGAATGAAAAACTTTGGGTCTTACCAACGACGAATGCTTTCCTGTAAATGCTTTCGGCAGTAAATGCATAAAGAAAACTCGGACTATTGTACAGTGCAAGAAAAGTTGATAATTAGTTGTTTAAGATTGAAAGTCTTGTTGGAATATTTTGCTTATGTCTAAATTTTCCGTGTTCCGTTTTCCTCCGAGTTTCGAACTAAGATCTAAGAAAACCCATAAATGATCATCAAGTATGAAAAGTGAAACTTATGAAAAAGTAGGCAATTTTTTTTTTTTTTTTGATTTTAGTTCAAAAACCATTTATGATTTTATTCCCCATTCATTGCTTCATAATAATCTCAAGTAAATTTCTCATCAATTTTTGTAGAAAAGTGCTTTTACTCAGCAATTAACACCGATACCAGAGGTAAAGTAATATCGGGCTTCTTGTTCAAATAAGATAATTAATGCATAAGAAATACGTTTTGGGAAATAACTGAATTATATTCTATCGATCTATATGATTGCCTGCTTGTAATTAAAAGTTAATATCACGTCTAAGGACATTGCGTTTTTACTTAATTAGCTTGAATTTATATAAATGTATAACATAACCTTTATATCAGATCATAACCTTAAAATGCATGATACGTCTACTAATCTTTCTGATACATAAATAAATCTAACGTAAATGTCGTAAATATGCTTACGATCAAAGTGTAAGAAAGGATTTTTCTGAACGATTTTATTGCATTTTGACAATTTCAGCCGGCCGGTCATCAGCATCAGACTCTAATCATCGAAGAGTTCGAACCAGATGTGTTTCGTCAACTTATTGAATATATTCACACGGGTTGTGTTACTCTACAACCGCGTACTCTATTAGGTATCCTTGTTGTTAGATTAACTCTTACTTTTGCATAAGTTTCAGCCGCTCATCTTTTTTAGGTGTCATGAATGCTGCCGACTATTACGGTTTGGACGAGTTGCGTAGAGCCTGTGGCGGTTTCGTGCAGTGTTGCATAAATGTGGATACAGTTTGCGCTTTATTGGCCTCGGCCGAGCGTTATATACAGTACAAGTGTACCAAAAGTTTAGTGCAAAAAGTCTTGGAGTTTGTCGATGAGCACGGCAATGAAGTGCTGAATTTAGGTAGTTTCACTTTATTGCCACAACATGTGGTACGTTTGATATTAGCTCGCGAAGAATTGCGGGCAGATGAGTTTACAAAGTTTCAGGCCGCTCTCATGTGGAGCAAGAAGTATTATGACAACAATCCGGTTAGAATAACTTATATAATATCGTTGGTTCTTATAAAAATTATTTCGTTTTTTGAAGAACATTGATATGAAGGAGATCTTAGGCAACTTTTTGGAATACATTCAATTTCACAAAATTCCTGCGAATGTATTAATGCGGGAAATCCATCCGTTAGGTTTGGTACCTTATAGCATAATAATGAATGCTTTAGCTTACCAGGTGAGTTTTCAGTTTTTTGTGTATGTCCTTTATAATTTCTTTCGCCTCCTTCCTATAATCGAATCATTCCCTAGGCTTCTCCCATAGCCTTCTTTTCGATTACGTTACAAATTACTGTTCCCAACTTCCCAATTCAACGTCAATGGAGTTATGTAAATTTATTTGTGAAAGCAAATTCCATTGGCGTTGTTTTTGCTCTCCTTTGTCTGTATGTCTGATTCTATCACTTACAGGCAGACCCAGAAAGCATCGACCTCGGAAAATTGTCTCCCAACTCTAGTCGAGTGAGGCGTGCGCGCCACAACCAAGGCAGATCGATGTCGGTGCAAAGTTCACTTGACCCCTACGGTTCGAATACAACTTTGAGTTCAAGCGGCAGCAGTGACCCTACCAGTGGCCCACATCAGAGCAACTAACATAAGTTGAATGGCCCCACCTCTTCCTTTTCCTCCCAACATACCAGTGGACGTCACAAACACAACCAATCTTTACCAAAAATACGTAAGGCTAAGTCACAAAGTTTTCGTACACGCCGCAGTCCAAGTGAACGTCGTAGCCCTATGTACCCCCCTGGTTCGGGACAAGCCCCGTTGACACTAAACAATCTTAGAGGTCCAGAACCTTTGACGTCAAAGAGTCCTATTTTGCCTCAGCCGGAACCAAAAAGCCCAGGAAGCATTTCGCAAAAAACTTCATTTTCACGCCAAGGCACCTTAAGGGCTTCTCAACGTCGTAGAGAGGACATAACTGGATCTATGGGCCTTATTCAAGGTCGTCGTAGCCCTTTGGGTTTCACTGATCGCAGTCCACAAGGTCGACACAATCCCTTAGCATTTTCAAGCGATCATTTAAAATCGCCTAATGATTTACCTTTGCACACTTCATTTGGAATCATATCACCGGTCGGTTGTACATCTGCCACTGAAGATCAAAGAAGTCCTACAAACAGTTCACACATGCAAGAACGACGATCTCCCGTAGGTGCTGCAACGCCTTTAGATTTTGATCGCTATAAGCATAGCCCTACAACGTCTACTGTCCGTGTCCAAGATGGGACACGTAGATCGTACGAAAGTTCTTTACAGAAGGAAGAGAGCGCTCGCACTCCCACTGGATTCACTACAGCGAAAAGATCTTCGATTAATTTATTTACTCCAATTTACTTCGGAGGAGAAAAAAAGAGTCCCGTTGGACCCATCCCTCCAATCACAGTTTCAAATCCACAAGAAAGTTCGCGTATCGCAGAACATAAAGCGCAAGAAAGCAAGCATGAGGCAGAAAAACGTCAACGGGAGGAGAAGGAAAAGGTTGAAAAAGCTGATGTTAAAGCACAAGAAAAGGATCAACCAGAAAAAAAAAGTGTTATGCGTGAAATTTTGGCATTCGTTCGCAAACCATCTAAGCATATATCGACACGCACAAACCGCTTTGCTCATGCCTTTACGCGGGCTGAATCAGGGTCATCTAGTGGGCCACTAATACGCCAAAGTACTTTTTCAGCCAGTCCGGCGGCTTCGTCGACGGCTGCAAAGAGTGCTGTCACTAAACAAATATCCGAAGTTGGATTCGAACCGAAGATGTCACTAAAATTTTCGCACTACACCAAAATGTCATTAAAACTACGTCGATCTGGTCGCGATGAAGAGAAAACGAAACAGATGCCATCCGGATTTTTTTCAAAAAGAGCAAGTGCCGACTCTACAGCTACTGGTCTAAATGTGACAGATAGTAACGGTCCTGACTCAGGACGTACCACACCACTTGATGATATACCGTTTGAATTGGCCAATGTTCGCTTTGAAAAGGTAGGAGATTCTTACATTAAACATGAAAAAAAACCAGAGGCAAAAGTTAGTGAAGACACAGTCGACGCAGAAGTAACAGATACTACAATAGCCAACCTCGTTGAGGAAATCAACAATTCTCTTAAAATAGTCTCGTTGTCCAATGAGAACGCACAAGTTACCGGTATTCACTACTTCCAGAGACGTTCTGAAAGCAGAGAACCTATAGAACCACGTATCAGTGAGGAACGGGAATCCGATTCGAATGATCTAGTTATACCCGAAGATTTCCGCACTGAATTAGCTGAAATTTTAAAGGACTACAAACCTGAACCAATTTATATTAATTTAGAAATTTTACGCAAAGAAACTGAAGAAGCTGAAGCAGCTGCAAAAAAAGTAGCAGAAGCAGCTGCGCTTAGTGCCACAACTGTTGAAAAGTCTCCGTTACAGTGTCCGATTATAGAATTTGTACCACCTTCCCGCCGCTCTTCTTTCGATCCTCCAAGATCACCATTCTTGGAGAATTTGAGAAGTCCAGCCGGTGATAACGACACAGAGCTTATAAACTTACAGAGGTTAGATTCTGGAGGCGATAGTTTTGAAATGGTAGAAGGTGATCGTAAGTCAAGTCGAGCGGAATCCAGCTTTGAATGTCCGTATTCTTCTAGGGAAACTAGTTTTGATATTTCCCGTTACCAATCGACTAGCTACGAAGATCAAAGTTCTAGTTTTGAAATGGTGGACATAGATGAAAAATCAAAGAAATCTAGTGTGGATCTAAGAAAATCCTCGATTGAACTCCTTGATGCCGAGACATTTCAACGCTCGACATCTTCGTGCGGTAGAAAATCTTCTTTAGAAACTCATTTTGATTACACACCCTCTGAACCAACACCAGTTCGATCGCCTAATTTCCCAATCACAAAAAAACAAAAAGCAGAAAATTTTCGATCCTTACATATATTACCATTCGGTGGCTTTTCAAGAGCACGCAGTCCTCTTTCTACTCAGACTTCTTCTAATTATAGTTCACGAGACAGTTACGATTCCAGTTCATCTTGCCCACCGCATTCCGCCCATGATCACCTTGAAGCGATCCAATCGCAGCACCAACCGCAACGCATAAGTCCTTTTGCTGATCCCACCAAAAAGCATTTTCCCATAACAGTTAAGCAAAAAGAAGAAGAAGTGAAAACATTCTTATGCACAGATCAGAGATGTGCTAATATTTTCGAACCACGGCCAAGTTCAATTCTCACTCAACAATTTTCAACAGGTTCAATGTCCACACCTACAGGTTACGCCAGCGGCGTATCAAAAGTAGTAAGTATTGCTGGGAGTGGTGGTAGTGCCGGGGTTTCTAGTAGCAGTGAATTTGAGCCACCATCGCCGAGGCGAGCAACAAGTGCTTCTCCAAAACATACATTCACTTTTCGAATTGTTTTAAAAAAAGTCGATAGCTTGCCAGAGACTTTGTTTAACGAGAGACATCGTAGCAGAATCATTGAACGTTACCGTCGCCGGGATAGTAGACGTAAACGATTACAAGAAACTGCAGGAAAGAGCTTCTGAGTCAAAGCAAAAAACCATCTATAGGCAAATTTTGAGTTTAGCAACTACGTTAAAAACTAAAGAAAGAAGATTTAAACTTGCTTTTTTCGCTTTGATCTTTGAACTTGATGAACTTGCTTTTGCTACCCATAGCTTCTAAACATAGCTACAAAAGTAAATAGTTCGGCCGATGCTTCTCGTACGAGCCCATAGTTAAGCTGATTATAGAAACAATTCTCAAATTTTGTAGATATAATTAAGCCTAAGCCTAGGCATTTGGAACTGAATTTGGAAAATATTATACATTCCTTCCCCTTTTGCTCTATTATATGTGAATGCCCCGTTGCCAATTTTCGTTACCTAAACCAAGCTTAAAATTTTCTTCAATATAAAAGCAAAACCAAATATACGTAGAGACAACAGAGTACAATTTTTAAATTGAAAATAAAACATTAGCCCCTGATCTGGTAGAAATAACATAGTCTAGCAGCTCTGGTATTTTAAAGATCTCCTATATCTGGCTTCCTTGGGCAAATGCCCGGTTGCCATAAATCATGACGATCAAAATATAAACACTAAATACTTCTATATAAACATTTGAAATTTGTACAGGTCTTAAAAAATGATCATAAAAACGTTAACATCTCTTAACGCCCACTGAAAATAATACTCATACATATGGATCAGCATTCTAAAATCAAACTCAAGGTGTAGACTAAATATGAACTTAAAGAAAATTTACAAAAATCAAATTTTCTTCCGTTAGTTAGATTGAAATTTATTGTCACATATATTTATGTGACATTGATCACTTTATACCATATAAAAATAAAACTACCGACCTCAATCATGTCATCGAATCAGCAATATAAAATTGCAAACAAACACCAAAACAAAAAAAAGCTCATGAAACAATAATTTTTTTCCTTTTTTTCTTTAATCTCTTAATTGTTTAATCTAAAAATAAATATAAGAAATCTAACCTCAGAAAACTTATGGTTATCCATAAAAAAAAACAAAACAAAATAATAAAAAAAACTGACTTTTCGACAATCTCTCAGTGTATTTTCAAGACATGTTAGTAATAATGTATTTACACATCCCTAAGGATCTTTTGTGGCAAATATTAACTATATACGGGTTTTTAGTCCTTTAATATTTAACTTGAAAGAAATCAACAAATCTAATAAATAAGTAAAAAAAAAAAAAAAACAATTAATAAAATAAAAACTACATTTACATTAAATTTATTAAGTAGAATTTACTAAAACACTTTGTTACAAAAATAATTCCATCAGATCTGGCCAATTAGTTCTCTAATGTAATGAACCAGACTAATGAACAGGAACTTCCACAAAAAGTTCCTTTAAAATTCTTCACTTTTAATGGTTTACTAATCAGACCTTCTATTTGAAATTTGGACCTGACCTTGTAAAATTAAAAAAAATAAAAATTTATAAAGCAAAACATTTATTGAAATAAGAAAAATCTATAGAGAAAAAAATGCCTTCAGGGTGAATATGTTCCCCATTCACCTATAACACTGTTCTTGTTACTGTGGAACTGTCCACAAGTTTTATTGACCGATCGAACTCTTTTTCTTAAGTTAATTTCTTATGATTTTTTTATGAGCCGGCAAGTAAGAAGCCGTCATTGCGAGTGGCAAACTTCTCTGAAGAGATTTTTACCAAAGGGTTTTTATATATCTTTATGTACGCATATTCGTTTGTCGGCGACTTGTGATTACCGACGACGACTTGCGAATGTCGTAATTGTCAACATCGTATTGATTATAAGAGTGATATTTACGGCAGCAAGACGGCCCAGACCATGAAGCCTGATAGAGATCATGCCATGGCATTTGCAAAAATGTTGTTTTAGATTGACTGATTGCGGCGCGAACTCTTTTTCTTTACCCAATACGAGACCTTTTGAAAGTACATTTTGTAACTGCCGCACTTTTGCAATATCGACAAGTTGCAAGAGCTGTTCCCTTTGGTTTCCTTTAGGCTTAGACGAGTAATATTAAAAAAAAACCAAGTGACATCAGCACAGCGGGACAAAGAAGTCACAAAAGTTGTACGATCCGAACCGTTTTCAATAGCGCTCGCACTTGGGTCAAAACTTGCCGATTTACTAAATTTAATCAAAATATCTCAACAACTGCTACTTGTAGGTTGAACACAAGAACCAGACGAATAGACGGACAGACAAGCTAAGTTAGAGTCACTTTCTGAAACGATCGGTATAATAAAAGGTGGATCTGCCTTAAGTCCTTTTAGGTGTTGCATACTTAAAATCCCCCTATCCAGGAGGACATAATAGAAAATTATATAAAGCGAAAAAGAAAGCATATATAAAATGAATCAAAATTGGAAAACAAAAATAGAAATTCATAACAAATTTGAAAAAATAATATATTAAAAAAAATAATGTAAGCAAAAAAAAAAAAAAAAAAGAAAAAAATAAACCTCAAAATGCGTTACTTTGTTCTAAAAAAATTCAAAAAACCTTTAAAAAATATTGTGATTATTGTTTAAAAATAATAATAAAAATTTACCTGACTTAATGTTAAGATATATGTCAAAAAAATTTATATATTTACGTAATTTTGAATATTTAAAAAAAAAAAATTTATCATATTTTATTAATAACTCTCAGTGTATTGTTGAAATAAATGATGAAGATTTTGTTCACTTTAAAGCTCCTCACAGCAAATATATAAAGAAAAAAATTTTCATTGATGCATAAGCATGGAACCGATCGGCACCGAGTTTTCAGTTGACATTGTTAAGCTTGCGCGGAATTTCGCGAAAGTTTGCAAAGAAATGAAATTTTCTATTTTTTTTCTCCTAATATTTTTTTGGCGATTTAAACGATTGTAAGCCTGTTTCGCTTTTAAATCTGATTTCAGTTCCATATCAAAATTTTGATCGCCAGTATTTTGAAAATAGAAAGAAAAAATATTCGGTCTAAAGCGGATAGGAAAGTGCAGGGACGGAGGCCGATCTCAATGAGCTGCACATCATGGGTGGCTATGTCAAGATTGCAATTAAAGCTGATTAACCCATTCGCGACTACAGACCAGTTATGATGGCGCGGCTACGTCCTACCGGGCCAGCAGTGCATGCTTGCATACATAATTGGCTTGCCGTATGTACACGGCACCCGCCGCAAAGGGGTTAAGATTATTTGCGCTTCGCAAAATCGCTTATGCTCACTTCCGTTGGTTACGGATGGTCGGTGACGATACCGATGCTTGATATAAAAATAATTTCTTTTTTATATATTCAATTTTAATGGTTCCTGTAAATCCTAAAAAACATAATATACACACATACATGCAAAAAAAATAAATAAATAAATAGAAACATTATTTACAGTGCTTGGACAACTTTGAAAATAATGCCCACAACTTGGTCTTGCATTTTCTCTTTGTCTCTTTGTATTTGCATTTGTTTTTACTCAATTTGAATTGAAATTAATTGTAAACATTTTTTATCGCTGTAAATTCTTATTAATATACAAAAGAAAATAAATATGTAAAATGAAAATAAAATTGAGTTATACAGATCGTTTGCTTGGAAGCTTTACTATATGTTTTGTCTTTAATGAACGTTAATCTTAGGCAATTGAAGTCCATCAGTCATTCAGAGCGATTACGGTAAGTTAATTAAGAAAAAATATTCAATTTACTAACAGGTTTCAGTTATACACACCTATCGTTCTATCTAAAATTGATCGATATTAACCGTACCACCCGGCCTGGATCTGAATAGGAATGTAGTGCAAATTGATCGATAAATATTCTTGTTCTTCTCTCAGATAGTTGATGCGGAGTCCATCCATTCATCGCCCAAGCACCAAATGTGTTTAACCTAATGATAGTGGCTTTCATACATCGACGAAGGAATTTATATGGACGAATACATGGCTAGATGATTAAATCATCACTAGGGACCCCATCAGTAGTTTATATCAATAATTTTGTTGTTGTTTGCAATTGTTGTTTTTAAGATTGTAGGAATTTAGAAAGGTACCATTCGTTTAACGCTTGAAATCGATTTTTGGCGAGAACATCACTTGAACTGTTCCCGATTCTGTCTCATTCAGATACTTTTAATTTCTCCACTCAATCTTTTTTTACTGCTGCAATTACTTGGTTTTCATTTTTTTCACTAAATTTTCCCTTTCCATTTCTGTCTTGGTTTGGAAACTTTTCATTTACTACGGTAATGCCGGGCAATCATTTCCGATTTTTCTTACTCCTGCCTGATGATTAAAACGACTTCAGGATCTTTTCTAAGCAATCTTGGTTATGTAATTAATCGAACATCAATAACTGAAGGGATACACAACCACTTCACCGCTCCAATTGCATAATTCTGAGAATGACATTAATAGATATCCCATAGGCCAAGTTTCGTTTCTACGTATCCGTCCTTCCCAGCAATGCCAAAGGTGTGACTTATTATGAATTAAAACAAATAAGAACAATATAATCAAATAAGATCGACTATTAAATAACCTACACCACATTATATATATCTCAAAAATTGCGAAATGTAGGTTGAACACAAGTTTACAAGTACAGACGGACAGACAGATTATGATTCTGAATCGATCGGTATAGTAAAAGGTGGGTCTATCTTAAGCCCTTCTGCGTGTTACATACGTCCGCACTAACTAATATACCATGTACCACGAGTCGGGCCGGCAAATCGATGAATCAGCAGGCAGACAGACAGTCAAGCATGGCCACGAATAATAACGCTACCGTCACGCGAAGTAAATATATAGATCACGGCTTTGCTCAGCAAATTAACAGAGCCCAAACAAATTAACAGAGCAAAAGCAGATTAACAGAGCCCAAGCAGGTTGTTTTGCGGACTGCGTTGCCACTTTTTTTTTTTTATTTATTACAAGGAACTCTGCGATAATCTTCATTCTCCGATAAAAATTGAAAAGTTCTCAATTTGTTGCAGTTTATTGAACTCACATGCCTGCTTATGACCATACCAGTCTCATAGTAATTTGTTTAAATCATATAAAAATATTGAATAATATTAGCTCGAAAACCGTTTTTAAAGACAATAAAAAATTTGCAACAAGTGTTTGGTTTTGGTAAAATCGGAGAATAATTCTTATAATGAGAAATTCTTATAATGCAGCAAGTGTTGGTTTTGGTAAAATCGGAGAATCCGGAATCAAATTGATTTTTCAATGTGTAAGAGGGGAATTTTGGACACAAACCACTCTTTTCAATAGGTAAGAGAAGGATTTTGGGCCCAAACCAAGCAGAAGTGCAATAAGGAAATGAAACAAAATCAAAAATTACAACCCTTCGAGAACTAATTTACTAAGGGTGCCTAAAGCCTCTGTTAGTCAATAACATAACGTATCATCTCGTACTCTGTCAGCTGTTTAATCAAGCAGCGCACTTTTATAGGGCATATCTGCAATAAAGAGAAGCCATCACGAGTCAAGTTAATTGAGATAACTTACATTGTAATACAAAAAGTTTTTTAGAGAGGTCCTAGCCGAAATTTTCTATAATCGTATGGGAATTTGAATATGTAAGTACTATGCACCTTGGCAATTAAGGAAAAGCATGGAGTACGTATTCTAAAAGTTTTATTACGATACATCACAATGCGTCGTTGAATAATTGTACTATAAGTCTTTATTAGTTTCAGTTAAGGAGTTGTTAGCGAAGGAAATAGAGAGGCATCGCGCAATCAGGCAGTAAATAACAAAAGTGTAAAAAAAAATTAATCAGGAAGCACTTGAAGCTATTTATTAAGCGGCAGAATTCCTTTAGTTTATAAATACGGGCACATTTCGAAATAATGGTGGACTTGATTGCCTCTATGATAAAGCACAATGTTTTGGAAGTGATATTTTCATATTTGGATTTAAGTGATCTAAGAAATTGTGCACTAGTGTGTAGAAGTTGGAACAATTTTTTAGACGATGAAAATAGTGATGTGTGGCGTTCACATTGTATACGTAAGTTGCCAGAAGAGGCTTTAAAATCGGATCTTCTATCGTCGGTGCCTACTTATAAAATGAAATTGCGAGCGTTTTATCATGCTTGGAATCCTAATGATTGTTCAAGAAATGTTTACATAAAACCTAATGGATTTACATTGCATCGGTAAATTGTTACACGCATGTAGTGGTTTATTATCAAAGCTTTTCTTTCAACTTTAAAGCAATCCTGTAGCTCAAAGTACTGACGCTTCGAGAGGAAAGATTGGATTTCGCCAGGGTCGTCATACTTGGGAAGTAATATGGGAGGGTCCATTAGGTACCGTCGCAGTAGTAGGCATATCCACAAAAGAAGCTGCCTTGCAGTGTCACGGCTATGTTGCCTTATTAGGTTCAGATGATCAAAGTTGGGGCTGGAACTTAGTAGAAAACCATTTGCTCCACAATGGCGATGCACAAGGCGGTTATCCCTTATTAAATAATGCCCCCAAGTATCAGGTAAATTTAATGTGGATAATTTGTTTAGAACTTTTATATTTATTGGTTTTCTCAACAAAGGTGGGTGAAAGAATACGTGTTATATTAGACTGCGATGATAATACATTGTCTTTTGAAAAAAACTATGAGTTTTTGGGTGTAGCGTTTCGAGGTAAACCGTACTGCTCTTTCCTTTATTTATGGCGTTTTATAAAATACATTTATTTATGTTTAGGTTTACCGGATAAAAAATTGTACCCTACTGTCTCCGCAGTTTATGGCAATACGGAGGTCTCTATGGTTTATTTAGGGCCGCCTTTAGATGGTTAAATATTATTCCATTAAAATAAGTCTATCATTTTTTAAAAATTATTCCTTTACAAACAGAAATTTAAGCTAAACACAAAACTAAAAACTGATGACACTAACATTAAGGAAAAAATCAATTCTGCCCTTAATAGTCTATTATCACTTTAAATATTGTAATTGACTTCATATGAAATTTCTTCATGTAAAGAAAATTACAAATAGGATGTCATTTAACAGTAATCACCTTTAAAGTCGGCCGTGAAATTTTTAGAGTTATTTTTTCCCATAAAATTTAGAAACGCAATTTATGATGTAAGCGTTAAGTTAATTTCATTTACTAGTAATTTAAAAATAATCGTTAAATATTTTTAGTAATTCTTTGTTTAAAATTTTTCCATTTTTCGTTTTTTTTTCTGTGTTTAATTACTTCAGGTGCTAGTCGTATTTATAACTTTGTATATTTTTCGTTCGCCTTCCTGTAGAATTTTGTTTTCCTTTTGTTTTTGTTTTTTCTTTATAATTATAAACATTTTGTAAAAAACGTTCAGCTGCGAAATAAATTGTAAATGAGAAAAGTAAATTTCCAGGAGTTTTTGTATAAAAATATAAAAAAGCTTGAATTTTAGGTCGAAAGAGTTAATTACTAATTAGTTGGCATTTTCGTTAGTGACGAAAAGATCGTCATCTCCATCATCAAATAAATCGTCGAAATCGTTGTAGAAATCGGCATGGACATGCTTTTCATTTGAAGCCAAATCCATAAGAATTGCAGAAGAACTGCCGGACTAAAAAGGAAAAAAAGCTCAAATTCTCGCCCAGTTTAATGCCCAAACTAAACCAATATTTACCTCCTCCATATCCATGTAGCCAGCACCTTCGGGAAACATTTCATCTGCTGCCAAAGTAGGTTTCATTATATTCGGTTTGTAAGTCTTAATTTTTAAAATTATCAACAATGCGCTCCTTTCAAATATTTTTGTCTAATTGCAAATATTAGTTTTCGGAATGTTTATTAATTTTCTTTTCTGCGATCAGATGTTAAGAAATTTAAAACAGGGATGTTTGTCATCATCCTTATTAATACAGAGTGGACGGAGATGCCATTATGTTCCATAAAGGTACGTTCCATAGAGGTTTTCATTGGTTGAATTTTTTGTTTACGCTTTTTGTTGTTTATTATCGGATTTTGTCGGTGCGCGTGCTTAGGAACTGATTTATATGTTTGGCATTGCTTGCGCCTATGTGTTTATTTGTTGTTGTTGGATTTTGCACGAAATTGCTTTTTTAATTATCGTAATAGATCTATTTCCAAAATTTTTAAAAAATTTAAAGATATTGATGAATGTGTGTATACAAAGGATCTTAACAAATAAACAAACGTTAAACAGCTGTTGAAAGAAGAGCATAGGAGAAATGAGAACCAACACTAAATATAACAGGAAGTGACTTTTCTTTTCTATTTCAGAAAAGTTCTACATTCCTTTAATTTCTTTTATTAAATGAAGTTTATTTATTTATTTTTTTTTTCTGAAATGAGTTAATAAGAGCTTTTAAAAATTCTCTGCTTTTGCGAATTACTAGATGCCATTACAATAAAGTGTACCTTAATATAGTTGCGTGACGTATGCCCCCTAAACTAGCATGTGCGTATATATAACGACGTAAATCTAATCAAAATTGACGGATTTTGTTTTCATAAAAACCACTTCCGTTTCCCATGGTGAAGAGTGCAGCGACTGTATGAAACCTCTCTTTTTGTCTACATGAGCGAATTGTTAATTTGCCTTATTTAATATAGTTTATACATTCGTTTTAAATTCTTATTCAGGTAAACCATACTAAGGTTTATATCTAAATTTTACGCAATCCTTTAGACTTGGCAATACTAAACCATACTGAGAACTGTCAGTTGAACGCGAGTAATAAGAGTATAATGCGTTTGAAGCGTGTTTTTTTCAAAAATACGCGAAAATATTAGATGTTCACTAATTATATACATTAAAAAGTCTTCATAAAATGAATACCAGCCACTTCTAGTAAATATTATTTTAAACTTTTATTAAATGCATTCGTTTTCACTTTCTTACATTCTCATTATTAACGTTGACTTGATTAACAATTGATTTTTACTTTTAGAAGTTTTTTTGCCTTTCTTCGTTTTTTAAAATAGT
This sequence comes from Glossina morsitans morsitans, assembly GCA_001077435.1. Lineage (NCBI taxonomy): Eukaryota > Metazoa > Arthropoda > Insecta > Diptera > Glossinidae > Glossina > Glossina morsitans. Next base: position 38,147 of record CCAG010021504.1, on the reverse strand, counting down.
TGCGTTGTCAACATTTAACGATGCTTGTTTGGCGCGCGGTTAATCAGCTGAGCTGCATTCGGGTCATTTGCTGCTCGCTTTAGATCCAACACGACGCTTTTGGTAAATTCTGTGAAAATTTCAATGCCCATTTTCATTGACTGAAACTGTAGCAATCGTCAAAAGTTTTACATATTTGAAAATTTCAGATTTTTCTTAATTTTTTGCCGTTCGAATGATAAAAATCGGTGAAGTATTAGTGCCGTAAATAGGTCATTGAAAATTTATATATTTTCGGTGTGTGTGGTGTTAAAAAGAAAAGAAACGCTGGAAATTCCTTCTCTCGCCATTTTGACTGACTGTGAACTTTAAGTGAATTTTTCTTCTGTTAATAACTTGACGAGATTTTCCAAAACGGAAGCTTAAGTAGTTAAGTCTCCTAATCTATGAATGTGAGGAACAATTACTTACAAAGAAAATAGCCCCAAAAAGGATGAACAATGTCTGACAGTAAAATATTCTCATATCAAAAAAAAAGATAAAAGAAAACCTCCTTAGTTCAATTTAACATTTATGTTGGGTTTTGTTTTTTTCACATAAAAAGGAAGCGTAGATAACAAAAAGTGGTTAAAGTAATTGATAAGTAAACGATTAGAAGCGTGTTTTTCTTTTATATTTTTCTATGTAGAAGAAGAAAATCGCTAGACACAGACTGAAATTAGTGCAGGCACTAAGACGTCAGCAAAGAAGAAAAAAAGAAAAACTAAATTAAAGAGTAGAGTTTTTAAGACAATTTGTTAACCTGTTAAAAGGTTAACATTTTCTCGTTAAGATTGAGTGGCATACAGCTTCCATATCCTCTTTATTATTAAACGAGTGTAATTAAAAAAGGAAAATGGCGCATTTTTCTACAGCTGCCGCCCCGGATGAAATCAATTACTTCTACAAGGATGAAAACGGTGAGTAAGCGCGATTCACTTATATATCGGTCTCATAGACCTACGCATGTGGTCTGATTATCTCTTATTCTAAAGTATTTGAAAAAATTTTATTCATTTCTTTGATTTATTTCCCTCCCTCCTTCAACAGCTTACGTTCATTTCACCCCTCTTGCGGTTTTCAGTTATTATGTCTTTATTTTAATATTTCTATTTTCTTTTCACATTCTCTTCGTGTTTCTTCAGCCATATTTTATTAAATACTTATATATTTTGTTGTTGTTATTGTTTTTAGTGCTTAGTGTATTCTGTCTATTAAAAAACATCAGCCACCTAAACAACCTTCAATCTTTTATCATTCTCTCGCAGTTAATTATTAAATAATTACATGAAGTTTTAAGCATTAAATGTTGAGTACTTACACAGCAGAGTGATGATGATGGTAATATAGGAAATCATAAAGGACTTAACTTGGAGCGTATAGCGAACCCTACGTACGTTTCCATCGCTAACGGATAACTTTTCTTTTTTTTTCTTCCAAATTTTTGGAAATGGACTACAATAAAGAAAAAATGAAATTGTGCCAAAATTTTTCTTTAAAATTAAGACTTTTATTATTTTGATTTTTAACATTCGCCATACTATTCACTTTGCCTCTCAATCCGTTATCGCAGGACATAAGAATTTCTTCTTTCCGTAAATAAAAATGCTTATCAGAAATATCAAAGTGTGTGAAAATGTTGAAATATGCTGTCTGTCTATGCGTATGAAAGTATGAATTGAACGGATGAAACTAATGCATGTATTGATGTCGTAAAACTTTTTAAATTGTATATTTACATGATTTATATGTATATAAATTTTAATGAAGCGTGGATTCTAAGTTAGCTTTGTTAGATTTTTGTTACGTTTTTACTATTTTTGCGATTATGAAGATTAATTAAATCAGTTTGATTAGTTCCGTGTCGAAAAACTGTAACAACTATTCTTATAAACAAATACAGGAGACTTAAGCTTAAGCGATACGCTCGACTTGCAATGAATCTTAGTTAGTTAGAATATTGTCTTATTGTTTAAAATTATTTTATATTCGACATATTCAACCACAAATCGCGCATATTTTTAATGTCAATTTGTGGAATAGTTTATTAAACTATATCAGCATTCGGCCAAAAGAAGCATGGATGGATGGACGGATCTACATAGTTAAATCCTTGTAAGGCAGTAGATTATCTACGCTTTCTTACATATCAAAATATTTGTACTTGTTATTAACTAAACGATAAAGGTGATGTCCTAGAGTTCTCGATTGACAGGCAGAGTAACATGGCAAAAAATAGAAAAGAGATAAACTTATACCATTAGTCATTTACGGCCCGCTTTAGAAAACTATTTTTCTCCTAGTTGTCTCTAGGCCATTTTTATAGTGTGAAAGCCTTGGATGTCGGTTATTGCAATAATAGGAATTCATTTTGGCGGTTGAATAGTGGTTTATGTAGATTAATGATTGCTGTAGCTTTTGTGGGCATGCTCCTGGGCGAATCAAGTCATTTTCTCGCATTATGAATTTGTATAGAAAGGTTTGCTTTCTTACTTTACTTTCCTTCCCCGTGAGATGTGAGATAGACGAACTTTAATCGATCGAAAAACCCACCGTGACTCACCGACATACACCGTTCAAATACTAAGAACGTACTTACAAACACATATACGTATATATGTAATTCTGTTTCCTCAAAGATATAAATCCATTTTACATGTCATTTTGCAATCTAGAAAATATTAAGCCTTAAAGACGTAAAACCTTACATATTAATCTTACATATCTATCTAACTGACGTTACCCTCATATTAGTATCAATACTTTTTCTTGGATTCTGATTGTATACTATAAATAACACGAATACTAAAGTGCACTTATTTGAAACGTACAATAATAACAAATGATAAATCATAAGAATTGAAAAAGATAAAGCAACTAAGGCGCTGATTACACAGACTTAACACAAACCTAGTTTAGCATAAAATTAACTTAAAATGGATAAAGCTGTTAATAATACATTAACACAATACACAAACAGCACAGCACACAATTGAGTTTGCGCGCGGCTTTGTCTCTTTTTGTATGACAATTTGCAATAACAACAAATTTGTATGAGTTGGACGTATAATATTTCATTGGTTCGGTTATATGTTGTCTTTGTAAAAAGTGTAAACGGTAACATAAAAAAACATCTGATAGTAGGAGCTGTTATTTAACAGAGAAACCAAATTCTGACAAGAATTTTTACATAGAGCTGAAAAAGGTTTTAATAAAATCATTGAAGAAAAATTTCTTCATCATAATTCTTGGCGAAGAAGCAAGTCATGTAGGCTTGCATAAACAGCGCTTTAATCTTATAGGAATTTGTAAGGAGTATAAAGAAATCTGTACAAGGAATAAAAGGTAAAATACAAACATTACTTCTAGCGTACAGAACAAGAAAACCATATGCGCTAATATTGCATTTGTAAGTGATAAGAAGATAAAAGAGTTTAACGATGTTAAGCAGAGACAACACACACACACAGAGAGAGAAAGAGAGAGTGAAAAAAAAGAGAACGAATAGTTGATCAATGATTAATAGCAAGTTAGTGGTTGCTTTAGAATAAATCAAAATACATTACGTGCTTCAAAAACAAAAGGAAATCTAAGGCTAAAAGCAAAAAAAAAAAAAAAAAAATGAAATGCAAATCTAATGCTTATGGCCATCAATAAAGGTTTATTTGATATTAATTTGCGCGGTGGGTGCGTGCCGTGTTATTATTATTCGTTAGGTTAAAGTTCTGAGACGTAGAAGATGTGTGAGTGTGTGTTGAAAATAAAAAGACGTAAGAAGAAGAGAAAAACATACGGAGATTGTGTGGGTTTTTATGCTTAAATTTTATTGTTTTTCTTTTTTGCCCTGTGTTCTATTAATGCGAGAGATGCTTTACAAATTTAATACGAAGAGAAAAAGTTCGTTTGTTAGCATAGAAAAGTACCAAAAATATGTTTATATGTATTTAAATTTGAGTTGTTTTACGTTTGAGAGAAATTCATTCATTTTTGTTTTACTTATAGTTGTTTTTATTTATGTGTGCATAGGCACATGCACAGGTACACACACATATGTATATACATATGTATATTTTCTATTCGTTATATTTCAATGTATTTTTGCTTTTTAGTGTCTTGTCTCTTTTCTTCTATTATCATCTCTTTGCTTTACAAACATAGAAAATGTTGCTAAAAGCGCGCTTGCAGTTGCAACCGGAAAAAATTGTATGCAAGATATTTAGGGTATTTTGAGTGGATGCAGTTTGGTTTTTTATTAAATCTTTATCTCTTTTACTTGAGCTGTGCACCATTTATAACAAGTGTTGCTTTGTAAAAAAAAAAAAAATTGTATATATGTGCGTGCGATATTATTTGTGGTTTATTTTAACCGTTCATCCGAGAACATTATTTACAAATTTTTCCATTTTACATCTCTTAGGTAAAATTATCAAAGTTTTAAAACAAGTGGAAATTAAACAAGAGCCTGTTGGTAGTGGCTCATCATCAGGAGCTGCAATCTATGCAACCACGGTTGGCGGTAATATTGGTTCATTTACACAAATGGTAAGTACAAGAATGAAAACAAGCTCTTATTATATAGTCTAAAAAGTACTTGGTCGTTATATATTCACTTCTTCTAATCAATTCATATTCGCAGACACAGCCCTTCAAATTAACAAAAGACAACTCTACTATATGATTGCAATCATATATCTGTACAAAATATCATTTCTGATCTGATTTATGCGTTTTTGAGAGAGAAGTGTTTTTGATTGCCCTTCAACATTGATTTGATGAGGGATCTATGATTTTCGGCAACAATAAGCTTATAAAGCTGAATAGGTTTTATTAATTGAAGGCGTGTCTTTAGTCAGACTATTTTTGCATCGAACTTTTCGTTGGTCGAGGGAAATATATTAAGGTGTAAATCGTTGAATACTGTAAGTTGGCCTCGTTTGCGAGCCGGCGGGATCAATGTCGAAATATCGTTGTGAGCTATGAACTAAGCATGCGTCTGTTGGTATTCAATTTCCTACATTCAACCTGAAAATCACTTTTCAATCAAATTTCCTAAGAAACGTACGTTGATGACGAATATGTTGCTGGGCTTAAAGATTTAATAAATAAATCAAACGGTAAAGAGTATAAAAAAGGCAAAAGGAAGTTTAATTCATCACTTATGTTGAATCGATTTTGTTGATTTGTGAATAAAATTGATTGTGGAAGCGAAGAAGTTAGGAACAAGATTACTCAGATAAACCATTAAACTGATAATTGGCATCTTGATGGACAGACGGACGGGCGCATATGGCTTAATCAATACCGTTATTTGTTTGAGATACGTATATAATTGACAATTCCCCTTGACAAGTACCTCATGTAGTTACAAAAATTTGGAAGATCTTATTTATATCTTATCATTGGATATAAAAACATTCAATTTAATTTAAATTTAATCTTGAAAGTTTCCAACTGGTTATAAAGTGTAGAATTAAGTTTTTAATAACGCAATTTAAAATATTACACATTTCTAATAGCCTTAAAAATATTCGGTTTGAACTATTCGAATTTTTCCTTGTGTTTAAAAATGACTACCACGTATTAGGTGTTTGCAAAAATCTTGATCATTTTTTGACTCGAAAAAGCCATTGATTATGGAAAATTGATACACTATTTATTAATCAAAATAGTTTCCATTATTTTTTACAACATTTTACAATATTTTTGGCAACATGACGGAATCTTGTCGAAAGACATGGATATTTTGGGTTGGCAGCGGCCCACCAACCGACCCATTTTCGTACTTTTTCAATTTGTGGATCCGCGTGCCAGCCAAGCCATGCTGCACCGATCTGAACAAGTGGTAATCTGGAGACGCCATGTCTTATGAGTACGCCGAATGTGGCAGAACTTCCCATTCGAACTGCGACAGTGTATTCCGGACAACTTTTGCAACAAGTGGCCAAAAAATGGCATTTTCAATCAATTCCTGTCGCCACTTTTAAACCGTTAAAACCAAAACCAACAATCGGGATATGAAGGAACAGCATCACCGTAAGCTTCTATTTGGTGGTCTTCGGCAGCAAATAATAATGTTCGAATAAACAACAGAAGTAATGCATTTGGAAGTAGAGGAATTTTGAGCGCCCCATGATTGGCGTCGGAGTCGGCGTCCGCTGAATAAATCAATAATACTAAATGGAAAACTGTTATTTTATGTAGACGAAGATCAGAACCATTGTATTCTGCTATTTCCCATTTCTTTATCAACTTTTTAGATGTAGAAGCCGCTGATCAAAACTCGTTGCAAACAGCTAACAGTAGCAATGAGACGTATCGTATATCTTTCGCACAAGAATGAAAGTAAATTAAAATCAAATTTCGTGTTTAACAAAAAAATAATAAACACTAACGAAAATTCGTACGGAAGAGCGGTTAAGAAAAAAAAAGTAAATAAATAAATAAAAGTTCTGCGTAGTGGCAGGAGATCTCCTTTAACATCATGTTACGGCTGTTTATTCCAATTGAAAAAAAAATTCGTTAATGTATATAACAGAATACGGATTACTAGCCTAGTCCGAATGTTTCACACAGGATGGTATACTCGCGCGTGTACGTCAATTCATCTACCCATACCTTGTACGTTGGAATTCCAAACAATAAATTTTACAGCGTTTAATTAAAAATAATTTAGAAATAGGAGGAGTTGAACACTATTGTGCTGTTGACTTCTGAACTCGGTAAGAATAAACTGAGAAAAAGCTTAATCGACTTTAAAAAATTTGAAATCGTAAATCGTAATCACTTTAAACAGACCAAAGCATTGCAGCTTTACAAGTCAAGTGGTCAAGACCTCTGCTCACACTTGTCAATATGCGGCCGTTCAATATCCATTTTTATGCATTGGAAACATTTGAAAATCAGATGTAACGTGTGGCAATAAAGCAGTGGGAGAATTGTAATTGTTTTCATCTGTTTTTATTATAATAATAATAATTTATTTCTATTCCATCTGCATAACATCTAGATATACAGAAGTGAACCGGAAAGTAGGTGTTTGTTGTTTCAAGTTGATGGACGGTATTCTTTTCCACTTTCCTTCTATTACACAACAATATTTATCATTTATTTGTAAAGTAGGAATATTTAAGAATGGTTTTGAAATTATTTTAAATATAAGGAAAAACTTGAAAGAGATTCAGTTCAAACTTGAAAATATATTTTGTTCTATTTTATACTTAAAGCAATCATTTTCAGAGAATTCAATTTCAACAGTCAACAGCCGATATAATCACTATAGCTTTTAAAGATAGTTTCGATTTTGTTAGGCGTGAATGAAATTAATTAGCGCAGGTCTCTACTGGAATATTTTAAAATATTTTTTGAATATTTTCGCACAATTCTTCTTCATTAGTACAAGGAACATGATGTTTTTAGTTCTCCTCAAACGTTTGAGGCCGAAGAGTGACTTGACCAATCAGTGACATCCAGGTTATGCTCTTCGAACCACAGTTTCACTCCGATCATTATATTGCTGAAATTTCTACAGCAGTATCTTGTTCTCTTTGGCATGCGGCAACGTTACACATTTCAACAAGTCCTTATATACACATCTTTCCATAGTGCTGCCTAAGATGCATCAGACCCCGACTTCCTCCTATTGTGGAATTATCTTCCTTTTGACCAAAGTACGTTTCCTCCCGCTCCATTTCCAAACAAATTTTTTTTTTCGTCGCTACAATGTGTATTTGTCCTTATTTTATTGGCCTTCTGATCTGCATCAATTTTTTTATGGGCTGAAGCAAAAAAATGTTTCCTCGCCTCCAAATAAACTTTTCTGAGCAGAGGAATTCTCCGAGCTCTTCTTTTTAGTAGATTGGCATCTAATAATCGTCGATGAATAGTTCGAGCTGAAACAACATTTCTAATCTCATTGGAAATTGCCCTAGACGACGTGAAGGCATCTCGGTTTGCTAAAATTTTCATGTGGTTATAGGAACGATTTTTTTTAATTGCTCCACATCTCTCTCGACACATTTTTTAAGGTTTCAACGCCTTCGCGACGAAATTATACGAGCGACCTAGTGATAGGGCGACAAATTTGGATGTTTTCCTCTGATTTTGCAGATGATAAACCAGTCGTCAATAATGGTCTATGATATTGCATTTCCTTCTCAAGAAATACCGTTTATCTTCACAATCTTCCACTTTTAAAGAGGACACACCTATTTCGCTGTCCAGCTGAAAGACCTTCTAAAGCGACATAAAAGTTCCCAATTTTTTATTACAGGGACTAGCTCACATGGTATTCCGGGAATGAATTTCGAAGAATTTTACCACATGTAAAAACAGCAGAAGCTGCCTTTCAAAATTTCTATGGCATAGAAATGACAATTTGCTGTCCACCTCTAACAAAAGTTTAGAGTCCAGAAACTTTATATTCTCTGGATGACTTTTACTTTCTGATTAATAAAGTGAGTCCTAGTAAAGCGAATTGGAACAAAATTAAATATAATTAAATATCAAACCGACAGTAGTTAAACTTTGAAATTTTTTTTATCTAATGATAAATATTTTCTTAATTGTTTTTCTATCCCATATATATAAATTATCGCTATACTTTTCTTCTGAATGAATAAAATTGTTAAGCATCAGTACGAGCTATTAAACAACGAGCCAAAATACATATATTAGTCTGTCGTTCGAAATCTTTTCCCTTAAAGTCTTCACCCAAATATCGAATGGACGTCAATTTTTAGTGAGCCCTAGTTTTATAAAGTTAAGTGAATTGAAAGTCGAAAAGGTGTTGTCGTACACATCGATTATCGTGTCGTATCTTCGGAGAAGAATTTACATTCCATTCTTTCATCAAAAGATATTATTATTAACTTAGCGAAAGAAATAAATTCTAAGGTTAAAGCACTTAAAGCACTAGCATCCAAGGCTATCGGCTTTATTAAAAACTCTACCGCACTTGAGATTCGAAACCCACGACCATTGAATTGCTAGTCGAGATTCTTTGACTTCGGCCACTCAGGCGGATGGATCAAAAGGTAATGCTTAATGGGGAAACTAAGTTATCCATATAAGAAAGACATAGTTTGCTATTACTTATGAGAATGCAAATGATAAGCAATTAATGAAAATATTATTAAATTTCGACATTTCGGAAGAACCTTTTTTTTTATTTTCTTCTATGGGCTGAGCTGACGATCTAATATGGTTTGTCAACCTTGGAAACATTACAAATTGTAATGTACAACTGGACAGAGATGTCGACCTGATATTGAGTTTCACTTGCTAGGGTGTAATGATAGGTTCACTGATAAACCGATAAGGAATAGAAAGTCGGCCACTTAGTTACTCGCAGGATGAAAAATCAACGCTATATGAAAATTATAGAAAAATAACTTGGCGAAATTTTTAATAAACAATCGGGTGTAAATTGTGAAACTATTTTGCGTATTTAACCCAAACACATACTAATGATCATAGAAAATTTGTCTTCATATAGAAAAATTCTTTGACAAGAAATCGGGTACCGGTGAATTTCAAACTTCAAGTGAACAAAATATGATTTCAAGTTCTTTCTTTGGTCATTTTTAACTGCAGCTACTCTAGGAGAGATTTTCATCTGCGTTTCGCATAGTAACCTTGTAGGTCTTTCTACAAGGCGTATTAGAAGAAGTTGTAAGCAATATTTTTTTTTCAACGAAGTGGACCTTTATACACATAATGCCACTCTAATCGTTAAGTACTATGGCGGAAGTGTGTTGTGTCTTAGCCGCAATCGTTCGGTGAATCGTTTATGCAGTAAGTCTGTCGTTTAACCGAGTATATAAAGAGTCCCGACTACTAAGTGGGCAGTCGTAAATTCAAATTCCAGTGTGGCTTGATTGTAGCTTGATTGCTAAAGGTGCACCACTTTCAAATCAAAATATTTTTTAAACCATTTTACACTATTTTTGGCAACATAGGGATAGCATGTCCAAAAGAACTTATATTGGTTTGGCAGCAATCCAGACACCGACCCATTTTCGCACTTCTTCTGAACAAGTGGTAACCCGGACGCACCATGTCTAGTGAGTACGCTGGGCGGGGCAGAACTTCCCATTCAAACTGCAACAGTATATCCTGGACAACGCTTGCAACAAATTGCCAAAAAATGGAATTTTCAGTCAATTCGTGTTGCCACTTTTAAACTGTTGACACCAAAACCTACAACTGGAATATGATGGCAAAGCACCATTCTGCTTCAAATAAACAACAGAAATAATGAATTTGCAAGAAGAAGAATTTTGAGCGTTACGTGATTAGCGTCGGCATACGCTGAATAAATCAATAAAATTAAATGGAAAACTGCTATATTATGTAGAGGAAATTCAGAACCGTTATGTATATTGGTATCTTCCATTTCTTTATCATTTTTACCTGTAGAAGCCGCTGATCAAAATTTTTGCAAACACATAATAGAATTTAGGAATAATCTTTTCGAGTGCCTAATTTTATTTTGATAAAGATTTAATTTCGGGAATTTGGAACTTTTAATTACTTATTAAGCGAAATTTAAACTCTTGCGCTCACGGAACCTAAAGTATTCATTTTGAATGTATGAAAACGAAGTGAAGCTAATTGAGTTTACCGAAAGTGGGCATTAATTAATTAAGACTCATCATTAATGCTTATATTAATTTTGCTTTCATTTATCAAATTTCAGACAACTACGAATCAGCCCCAATTTGTTAGAATACAAAATAGTTATAATTTACAGTCAGCGAATAGTAAGTATGAAGAGAAAGATGTCATTATAGAGTTTCGCAAAATTTTGATTTTTATGCAATAGATCCCACCACATACACGGTCATAACACCACAAAGCAGTACTGGCAATAGTAACATCAATGTCAATAGCAATATGCAAAGACAACATAATGGTGGTACAACAGTGAAATATGAACCTCTGGAAGGTTACAGTAGCGGCCGACAGCATACGGTATGAAAGAAAGAGTAGAACATGAAACACTGCTATTAAAATTGATTATTTAAATAATAGAATGTGGATAAAACGGGTGATCGTTATATTATAAAGCCACAACAACAGAATCTAAGTAATACAAAAACCACAGCAAAATCAAAATTGTAAGTATATTTGAATGCGACAAAAAAAATAATGTGGATTATGATGCATGATTAAAAATGATAACTTTTCAGACACTCTATCAGTCATCAAAATGCCTCAGCAGTACAAAGAAAACGTAAGCCAGAGAAGGCGGGTAAAGGTTTACGACATTTTTCACTGAAGGTTTGTGAAAAAGTCAAAGTGAAAGGCACAACCACCTATAATGAAGTCGCCGATGAATTGGTGGCCGAGGAAATACAAAATAATTCCTTTGATTCGAGTAACTGTGATCAAAAGAATATCCGTCGACGCGTCTATGATGCTTTAAATGTTTTAATGGCCTTGCAAATAATATCCAAAGATAAAAAGGAAATACGTTGGATCGGTTTACCCTCCAATACGGTCGAGGTATAATTTTTCTGTAATTGTTTTCTTAAAATTCATTTGAAGACTTATTGCTTTGCCTGGAATTTGTTAGCAATGTTCTCTAATGGAAAAAGAGAACGAAGAGCGACGTGAACGTATTAAACAAAAACATCAGCAATTGCGTGAACTACTACTGCAATTGGTATCATTTAAAAGTCTCATTGAACGTAATAAGGAAGCAGAAAGGCAAGGCATTATACCGACACCGAACTCTTCAATACAATTGCCCTTTATCATAGTGAATACGCATAAATCGACCAAAATCAATTGTAGTGTAACAAATGACAAGTAAGTAAACATTAATGAACGAAGACAATTTCGATTTTAAACACGATATACATACATATACATATGTTCACTTATTTATTACCCCTTTTGGAATTAAAGATCGGAATACATTTTCAAATTTGATGATAAATTTGAAATGCATGATGATGCTGAGGTTTTAAAACGCATGGGCTTACTATTCGGTAGATTGTTCAACGGTATTCAAAAAAGAATTTTTAATAAACTATTGTTTGCTTGGATTAGGTTTGGATAAGGGCCAGTGCTCATATGAGGATATTGAACGTGCCAAAACATTGGTTCCTCCTAATTTTGAAAAATATGTTGAAGGTAAGTTGGACTCAATAAAAATTTTTTATTATTCTCTATACCTAATATGCTTAGTTAATACAATTATATTTTATTATCATATTCTGAGAAAGCGGAAAGCTCTTAGTCAATGTAGATCTATTTATCCAAATCTTCGTAAGTTTCTTTGTTTGCGAATTTTAGATAGGGACTGCGTATAACATAGAATTGGATAGGAGTTCGCCACTTATCTATTTAACTAACTAACAATCAATTATAAGACAAGCTTAAAGGTAAAAAAAATTGTTTTTTAATTATTCTTGCCACGTTCTTCATTAAGCTGAATAAAGACTTAGTTCTTTTATTCATTTACCTACCTCTGAAGTGGTCTTCTGATTCATATTCAAAATACTCACCTGTGGCTGACGCAAGTTTTGCATTTAATTTCAAATTAAGGCATTATAGGGAGGGTGACCGTAGAAGTGGTCGGATCCAAACCAATTTCAATAGGTTTCGTCTTTCGGTTAAAATTTCGTCAAAATGTTACGAAAATTGGTACTCATAAGTTGAATACCAAAACCCACGGACACAGGCAAGCAAGCTTAATTCGTTCCAGAAATTAACTCTGAAACGATTGGTATAATAAAAAATGGGGCTATCTTAAGTCCTTTTGAGTGTTCCATACATCGGCACAAACTTGACATATAATGCACTATTCTACCTTTATGCTATTTGTATTTTACACCACGTGGGTGGATTCGCTTTTTCTATATTCAGACTCAGAACTTATCGACTTATTTAATCTTGTCTATTAATTTAATCTTGTCTGTCTGTCTGTACGCAAATATCTTTCGAAGTATATCTGTATTCAACGCATTGCTCGCAAATGTTCGGAATACTTTGCAGAAATTTGGCACGCTGATGTATATTAAGCCAAGGTCGAGCCGTATTTTCCATAGCCATCTCTATGTAGTATCCCTTTCAAACAAATCACGCTGTATGAGAAAGAACTACAATTTTTAACATTTCTCCACAAAAATCCTGGAGAAACAACATATTTTCATAGCAACGCTATTCATAGCGCAGAATTTGGATAGGGGAATATCCATGTTTGATCACCCTTCCTTATATACGCTTTGTTGAAAAAAAATTTCCAACATTTTATGTCGAAGATAGGTAAAGAATTGCACTAAGTGAAGCAGTGTAGATTATTTAATAAATTCCCTTTCGCTTGTTGCTTTTTTCACAGCAAGTCGTCAGGGATTGTTTCATGCGTTTTGTAAGAAGAAAGAAGCTTTAAGCTTCAGCACATTGCATACGCCTTTTGCCCCTTTATAGTTATACGTTTACGAACTTTTCAGCGAACCAAGTAGAAATATTTAATTTTAAACTATCAGGTCCGCCTCGTTGTACTCTCTATTATGCATAGAAATTTTTTTAAAATTTAGCCAAGTTTATAATTTTTGTGTTAACAAGACTATAGCTATTTTATGTGCTTTTCTATTATTATTTATAGCTTACGGCAATGGTAGAGCTACTGGTGATATTACTTATGACTCAGATGATGAAATGCCCTCCTACGAGTTTTTGGAATTAACGAATGATAGTTCACAACATGGGTTTCTAAATGCAAATAACTCGACTATTACCAGCAGCTCATCAGCCAAGATTGGCAACTTATCAAACGCGAACATAAATGCACCGCACTGTAGTGGAGGGAGTGGTGGGGGCGGTGTCAATAATAACAGCGGTCATCGTCATGCTGTGGGTATTAAAACATCCGATCTCGATGATGATGAAGAATTCGTTGAAAATAGCGATATCGATTGAGGAGTACAAAGACATGTTACATTGAGTAACCTTAGCAATAACGACCCAAACCCAAAACCTCTATCCGGAACTTCTCTCCTATACCTACAATCAATAAATAATATTTCAAATAATGATAACAATATCAAGAAAAAAGTCTCATATAACAAATGCAAACATCTACGACAAAAACAAGATCGAATCTTTTGTTATTGTCATCGCTCTTTCTCTTGCTCCTCATTGTCGACAGAGACAAATAATGCAAACCTTACAATCAGCACCATTTCTAGCAATGACACTTTAAAATCCAAAAATAATATTAGTGATGATTCTGACGACGATGTTGATAATTATAAAACTCCCACAAATGCTGAATTGATTAATTTAACGGAAGATTCGTTTAATTTCTGTTTTATTTCGGCTTTATTGGGTTTGCATTAAACATTTGTTTCTAAATACATTATTATTATTATTATTATTATTATTATTATTATTGTTTTTCTAAATATGAAAAATAAATTTAAAGCTGTAAGTGAAAAATTTATAATTTAGTGAGTAATGTGAAAAGTTTTGTTTCTTTTTAATAAATTAAAAACAAAATACGAAAAAAAATTATTTATAAAAAAGCAAAAAGGAATTTCTGTATAAATATAATATCAAAGTGTCAATTTCTCGATTTTAACAAGTTTTATGTAATTTGTAAAAAAAGGTTTAATTAGAATTGTTTATATATTTTCTGAGAAGTCATCCACACAAGTATCTTAGGCTTGGAGTACAATATATATTTGGAAAAATTATATTTATTTATTAAAAATACATTTTTTTTCTTAATTAGTTTTATTCGAAACACGTTTGTCATATGTATAAAAATCTGAAAGGACTTTTTTTTTTTAATATTTACATACATTTACGATAACTGCTTTAATTTTTATTAAAAACATATAAACCATGTTTATACTTTTATTGTTTTTTAAATAAAATCTGAACTCTTTTGTTTTAACCTATCATTAGCTAAGGTGCTAAAAGATGACATTTTCTTCGACAGTCTCTAAAATAGCTTTTCTCTCTTCCCCTCTCCCTCTCTCTCGCTGTCTCGGCATAACCGATTTTTTCACATAAGGAGTAAAGTGTTTCGTAAAGTAAATGTGGAAAATTCCCCCCCTCTAGCTTTTATAACTTCGTAGTAACAAGCAAAAACCCACAAATTTTTGTTAAAAGAAATACAGTCGCTTTCAGTTTATACTCCACTGGGTGGTTCTGCTGTAACCAATTGGGGTCCATTTTCTATATCAACTTGTATGCAAAAACTCTCAATGTTTCTACCAAATTTGAAGTCGATATATTAATTTTTCCGAACCGAAAAGTCTCAACAACACATACCGCACAGACGGACACACATTGGCTTAATCAATTCAGAATTTCACTTTGATGTACTTTATAGGGTCTCTGAAGCTTCCTTGTGAGTGTTACCTGCATTATGAAAAAAAAATGAAATGCGTACATCCCCATCCCTCAGTGGTGGATATAAAAGCATTCATCATTTTCTTAACACTTTTTATATTATCTAACATTTATTCAAAAGCGAGAATTTTAAAAATAAAATTTTGAAAAAGGAGTACATAATGAATCTTTTGATGTTTCCATTGCCGGGTATTGTTGGCCATGCTGGCAACAGTTCCCTACAAGAACTTGATTTTCTCTCTTCCGTTTCAATTGAAACGTTGGTAAGGGGTTAAGTAAGAAAGTTATAATCGAATTGGAGGGAATTCCTTTTACAGTTACCATCTTAAACTTAATTTTGTTTTTTTATTTTGTTTTTTGTTATTTATGAACATGTCAGTCAATTGATGGGAAATTTTTTTCTTTCACCCTTTCATGTATTATGCTATTATTACATTAAAAAATAATACAACGATTTTTCTGTCGGTTTACTATTATGAACAAATTTTCGCAATGAAATATTGAAAATTCAATCTGTTTGGTTTCCGTAGGAATGGTTATAACATAGGGGTCGGAAAATTGCCCCAGCCGATCCAAAATTTTCACACCAATTTAGGACGCCGAAACAATCCAATTTTTTTCCATATAACGACTTTTTAGAATGGGGCGTTGTACGAGGAGTGGTCGTAAAAGTGGACCAATCCGAACCATTTTCGATAGCGTTCGTCCTTGGGCCAAGGTACGTCTGTGCACCAAATTTTATCATAATATCTCAAACATTGCGGCCGCTAGCTTGAACGAAGAAAGTCATCAGACGGACAGACAGTGTTAGTTTGATCTATCTTAAGACATTTTAGGTGTTATATACGTCCGCAGTAGCTTAATATACCTTGTACCACAAGGGTGTAGGATATAACGGCTGTAGGATGAGACAAAATTTCTATACTCGATAATATACGCGTGACTGGTTTTCACCGCGTTCGTAGAATATAAGGGGAAATTTTTATCGTGTAACTATTGTAGTTTATACGTAATAAACAAAAAAGCAAAAATGCCGAGAAGTTCCAAATTTATATTGTACCGTGGGTGTGTCCTTTTACATATCTGGTCAATTTGCAATATGCCAATCTGCGAGCAGCGGCTTTCAATCGTTTTGCTAAATTTGAACCAGATACCTTCATTTTTGTCATCAAAAGTATGTTCACTATAGCGAAAAGGAGGTATAGCGAAATCAAAAGAAAACATATGAAATTATTTACAAATCAAAGGGAGGTATAGCGAAACCAACGGGAGGTATAGCGGAATCAAAAGAAAACATATGAAATTATTTACAAATCAAAGGGAGGTATAGCGAAACCAACGGGAGGTATAGCGAATTCAAAAAAAAAATTATGAAAAATTTCTTCCTTCAAAATTTTTACAAAATTTTTTTAAAAATTGAAAAACTGAAAGTGAAGATAAGGAAGAATAATTGAGACAATTTTATTGGATATACGAGGAGATATATTATTTAAGTAAGTGCATTTTTTCTTATAATAATTTAAATAAAGTAACCTGTCTGACCATCTACTATTTGAATAGTAGATTTACGAGTAGACGGACTGGCAAACATGCCTGACACGATTCAGAATTTGGTTTGGTATACTTTCTAGAATCTCTGAAGGTTTTTCTGGGTTTTAACAAAAGAGTGAAATTTCGGAAATTTCAGAATATCGAGTAGGCGTGGTCGATTTTTTTTAATTTTCTACATGTGTTGCAGGAATATCCCTAGGATATAATTGCAAATTTTTATTCTTATTCCTACTGTCGCTTATAAGTAACAAGCAAAGGTAGAAGTTGTTTCAGGTTATGCTGGACTGTGGGCCTGTCTTGTATTATTGTACGTTCAAATGTTCTGCAGCGTTTAGCTGAGCAAATGAAAATTGAAAATAAGATCTACGAGATGCCACCAAAGGCTCCAATAGATTGTTTATCACCTCAATGTCAATTTACGTACTCATCTAAGAAAACGAGCCCAAACACAAAAAGTAATTGGAAAAAAAATAAATGTAAAATAAATATATAAATATGAAAATCGAAATATAAATGTAAAGTAGAAGAGATATGAAAATCGAAATGTAAATATGAAGTAGACTTTGTATGAAATCGAAATGTGGTATAATATAATAACACATCACCCGCCTGAGTAGCCCAGTATTTGTCCGATGTGGCTCAATTTCACTACTAAACTGCATGTAAGAATTTCCAATGTTTCTGTCAAATTTGACAATTCAGAATGACATTTTATAAGCAGCCAGTAAGCAGACGGGCACACTTAGATCGCTTTAGAATTTGATGCTAAACAATGATGTATACATTTGATGTGCTCAGTGATACTTCCTTCTGGATGTGTCGAACGGTTTGACAAACGAACATATCCTTTATCTTTCAGGGATGGGTATGAAAGCATACTCACTTTCCACCAAAAAATATATGTGCCCCAAATATACAAATATTCAATATACAATATAAAAAATCAGCCCGATCCCTGCTCACTTAACTCCTGACTTAATCGCTCCAGTCCCCGATTATATACGTATTACTATTATTTAAAAATATATCTCCATTTTTGATAAGCATATATAGTCCGTTAAAATCACTTTTAAACATTGTGGAAGGAAATGTGATCCCAAAACCAAAAAGCGGATAAAAGTTTTTTATCTCAAGTTATTGTTTCTAAACTTAATATAGAAAGTTAAAACTTCTTAACGTGGAAGATTGACAAAGTCCGCCAATGTGCTCCAAATGCCCTCCAAATATATGAGAGATAGCTCTTCATAATGTGTATTTATATCTTTCGATTAAAATCATAGTTGCATTCCCTTTTTAAATATTTGTGCAAGATACGTTAGGTTCAATTATAACTTACATGCTTTTCATGCTCCGTAATACATACTTGTAATAAAAACTTATACATCCCCATATTGGGAATAAAAGAAGACATTTCAAAGTGGGATATGAGGTTTCCACAGCAGTAAGGAATAGAAAATATATTTTTACTAAAGATTAAATCAAAACATTCCATCTTTTTATTAATTTACTTTTGAAAAAATCGGTTTAGGAAAAAATCGACCTAAATTTGAAACCTCCCTGTTTAACCTTGGCTTTAAATTCCCACAACGACAACCCTATTGCTAAATTTGGACAAAATCCGAAACAGCAGCTACACTGAATGCGACAAATTGCACACGTTTCACAATAAATGCAGCAAAGTAATTGATTAATTTATGTGAGAAATTAAGAAAAAAGACATTTATTATAGCTAACTGAGGATGACTCAAGTTAGCGGAATGCAAGCAGGATGTGATACAGCAGCTGATGAAAGTGCTGCTGTTGTTGGTGGAACTGAGCCTCCGAAAACTGCAAAACAGTTAGAAAAAGAAGCGAAGAAAGCAGAAAAGTTGGCAAAATTACAAGCTAAGTTAGAGAAGAAAGCGGCTCAGGAGGCAACACAGGAAAAGAAAGAAAAACCGGAGGTAAGGAGCAGAAATAATTTAGTGAAAGTAAATTATGTTCATTTACTCTTCAGAAGAAGACGAAAGATGCGAAGCCAGTAGCAGTTTATACTTCGAACACTGCGCCAGGCGAAATGAAAGATATCCTTTGTCCGCTACCTGAAGCTTATAGCCCTCGATATGTTGAAGCTCAATGGTATAGCTGGTGGGAGGAGCAGGGCTTCTTTAAACCTGAATACGGCGTAGGTTCAGTCACTCTTCAGTTAACACATATTCCAATTTCCATCGATGTTACTTTTTATAGCTTTCCAGCATTTTGGATGAAAATTCAAAGGGCAAGTTCGTTATGGTGATACCACCGCCTAACGTTACCGGTAGCTTGCATTTGGGTCATGCTTTAACTAATTCCATTGAAGATGCTATTACTAGATATAATCGCATGAAGGGCAGAACTACACTGTGGGTGCCGGGTTGCGACCATGCTGGCATTGCTACTCAGGTGGTCGTGGAAAAACTTCTGTGGCGTCAACACGGCAAAACCCGCCACGACTATGGTCGAGAGGCTTTCATTGACAAGGTGTGGGAATGGCGTCGAGAAAAGGGCGGACGTATATATGATCAACTAAAATCGTTGGGTTCCTCTTTGGATTGGTCACGTGTAGCCTTCACGATGGATCCTCAATTAGGCAAAGCCGTGACTGAAGCATTCGTTCGTTTGCATGAAGAGGGCTGCATATATCGAAGTTCCCGTCTGGTTAACTGGTCATGTAGTTTGCGTTCAGCTATATCTGATATAGAGGTGGAGAAGGTGGAAATATCAGGACGCACTCTTCTTTCGATACCTGGTTACACAGACAAGGTGGAGTTTGGTGTACTTGTGAAATTCGCCTATTGCGTAGAGGATTCAGATGAGGAGCTAGTCGTGGCTACGACACGCATAGAGACTATGCTTGGAGATACTGCTGTAGCTGTTCATCCAAATGATGAGCGTTATAAACACTTGCATGGCAAATATGTTAAGCACCCGTTCTGCGATCGTCGTTTGCCTATAATTGCCGATGATTTTGTGGATATGAATTTTGGTACTGGCGCGGTCAAAATCACTCCTGCCCATGATCCCAATGATTATGAAGTGGGCAAACGGCACAATCTTCCCTTTATTAATGTATTTACGGATGAAGGTCGTATTGTTGGTGACTGCGGGAAATTTAGGTTGATGAGACGTTTTGAGTGTCGCAAAAAGATACTATTGGCTCTACAGGAATTGGAATTGTATCGAGGATGTGATAATAACCCTATGGTTGTGCCGTTCTGCAGCCGCTCCAAAGATGTGGTGGAACCAATGATTAAACCTCAGTGGTATGTGAAGTGCAATGAAATGGCTGCAAAGGCTACCGAGGCAGTCCGTTCAGGTGAACTGAAAATTATTCCGGAACATCATACGAAAATCTGGTATCATTGGATGGATGGTATACGGGATTGGTGTGTTTCGCGACAACTGTGGTGGGGTCATCGCATTCCTGCATATTATGTAACTTTTAATGATGATACAATAATGGGTGGCACAGTATGTATAACATGGTATGAAATCAATCTTGAAAATATATGTATGTCTTCTGTTTTTAGCGGGATAACAGCGATTATTGGGTGGTTGCTCGCTCCAAGGCTGAAGCTTTACAAAAAGCATCGGAAAAATTCCAAATTGAAGCCCACAAAGTTGTTTTACAACAAGATGAAGATGTCTTAGATACTTGGTTTAGCTCAGGTCTGTTTCCATTTTCCGTATTTGGATGGCCTGATGAAACCGACGACTTAAAGACTTTCTTCCCCACCACTTTCTTGGAGACTGGGCATGATATACTCTTCTTTTGGGTGGCTCGAATGGTCTTTTTCAGTCAAAAGTTACTGGGGCAGTTGCCTTTTAAACAAGTATATTTGCATCCTATGGTACGTGACGCGCACGGTCGAAAGATGTCCAAATCATTGGGCAATGTTATTGACCCTATGGATGTTATCTATGGTATAACGCTCGAGGGTCTCCAAGAACAACTAATGGCATCCAATTTAGATCGCAATGAGATTAAAACGGCCACCGAAGGCCTTACCCAAGACTATCCTAACGGTATTCCCGAGTGTGGTTCTGATGCGCTTCGGTTTGCTTTATGCGCTTACATAACGCAAGCGCGTGATATTAACTTGGACATAAACCGAGTGCAAGGCTACCGTTTCTTCTGTAACAAAATATGGAATGCTACCAAATTTGCTTTACTATATTTCGTCCCCGATGAGCGGTATTCCAATGTGCTAGATTTGGATGGTAGTCACAGCAAGTTTGATTTATGGATTTTATCACGTTTGGCGGCCGCTATTAAAGCGTGCAACATTGGGTTTGAACAGTACGATTTTGGTAGTGTTACTTCAGCATGTTACAGTTTTTGGTTGTACGATTTATGCGATGTGTACTTAGAATGTTTGAAACCATTATTCCGCAACGGCACGGAAGATGAGAAGAAGAGGGCTCGTCAAGTTTTATTTATTTGCTTGGATTTCGGTTTGCGTCTGTTATCACCTTTTATGCCGTTTATAACCGAAGAATTGTGGCAGCGCTTACCCCGTCAGGAAACGGCGCCTAGTATATGTGTGGCTAGTTATCCAGGTGAGGTTTTCAAAATTTATGCAATTACAATAATATAATGTACATCAACTTTCCAGAGATCACGCCGTGGCGGAATGTGGAGTTGGAAAAAGAGGTGGAATTCATGCAAAAAGCTGCTCGAATTATACGTTCGTGTAAAGCCGAATATAATATACCGAATAAAACGAAAACTGAAGCTTACATAGTTTCGCAAGATGAGTACTCCAAGGTGATACTGGAAAAATATGCCCAAGACGTGGCCACTCTTGCGCACTGCTCCAAAGTGCAGCTAGAGGGAAGCCCTCCGACGGGTTGCGCTATATTATCTTTAAGTGATAATTGTCAGATCCATTTACTGCTAAAAGGGTTAATTGATGTTGACAAAGAGTTGCAGAAGTGGCAAAAAAAGAAAACCGAAATGGAGAAAAGTATCACAGGCTTAGAAAAGCAATTAACTAATTTAATCGAACTCAAAAAAGAAGTCTGTAATATGGCCAAGGATAAGATGGAACAGAATAAAGGCGAACTGGAGCATATAATAGCCACGCTAGACAACTTGAAACTTATTCAAACATCGGACTGAAGTCTTGGCATCACAAGTGATATGAAAAGTGCTTTCAGCTTGTTAAATTTAGCTAAATTCTTTAATTTGGGGCTTGTTATGCAAAAAGAGGCTTACATGATATTGACAAAATAAATGATGGGAAAAAATTTGATTATCTTTGTCGATAGGGTTAGGTAGATATACTTGACCATTTGACTGATTTGCTTTGGTTGGTCCTCCCTTCTGCAGGTGTATTTTAAGAGATAAAAGCTTCGCAAGAAAACAAACTTACAAACAAACATATAACTTTTTTCTCTCTTTCTCTCGATATTTCCAAAGAAATATTTTGATAATGATAATCATTTGTTTTTAAAACTACAAAAACAGTTAGCAGCAGGAAGAAGCAAAGAATCGTTGCAGAGCAAAAAACATTTTCTGTGAAGTAGAAAACGAACTCAATGAATCCCATCAACGTTTACTAGATGAAATTTGCGAAGCATTAGTTAAATCCCCTATACCAATCAGCAATTACATTGCAAGACTAGAGGAAGGCATTATTCCTTATTTAATATCTAGAATATTTTATCCTCTTAAAGTTAGTGTTAGGTGGGTAATTTGCGTCCGTTTTTGTTAGTGTGGGAAATTCGTTTCTGCACAAAATTAATCAAGTATTAAAGCATGCAGTTGAACACTTCAAAAACTTTATTAAATCCTACACTGAGAAATGCCTTACTCTAGAGAAGTAATAAGTTAATTAAATTATTAGTAAGGAATGTTCTCTTTCTCCGTTTTATTCTGCTTCCATGGCTTTAGGGAGTCACAGCTCGAATATTCATATTCATATTTTCTTCAACGTCCATATTGTCCAGGGCCATCTCCAATTCGTGTAGCTGAGCTCTTAAATCTTCAGGTAACTGATTTTCGATTAAGGCACGGGGATCTTCGCCTTCGATGACAATTTCCTCGGGATCCGGTGCTCTTGGTAGAAACTCGGCATCATTGTAAAGTTTCTTAAATATTTCGTAAGCATTTTCTATAGATAAATCATAATCTAATTCATAGAAAGGCGGATCAGTAACAAGAATGCGGCCATTTGTGTCAAACAGTTCGTAATTATAACTTGTTATTGTAAAATAAGCGCTCATTAATAAAAATGATACATCGGGAAAGATTAGTTCCTTAAAAGGTTGCAAATCGGTAGCGGGATCATTACTCATAGATGGAGAAATCAAGTGATATATATCTAAAAATAGAAAACAATTAAAATTTTCTCTATTCCATAGTCATTTGGAGTTGTACTAACATATTCCTTTCGGGCATGTGCCTGAAGGGCAGGATAATTGTATGCAAATGGCTTCTCTTTGACCATCTGACGTTAGAAGCCTCAATAAATTTACTCCTCCGTCAGTACTACCTCCATTTCTAGCCGATTCTACCCCGCCTAACGGCTGTTTGCTCAAAAATATTCCTCTAGACAAATGATTCTTCACTTCTTTCATTGCTTTCAATTGTTCAGTTAAGTTACCGGGCGAACAAACCACATAATCAGCTTGAATTGTTTGTAGATTCTCTACTTCCACGATTACCTTATTTCCATTTTCTTCGACATTTATGCCGGTGATTTCTTTTTTTAAACAATAGATGCCACCAAAAACTGCGCAAAATCGGCAAAAACATTGCGGTATTTCTCCGCAACCGTACATTGGAAATATGAAAGGCGTGTTGCCGTAGCGACCTACACTTTGCAAAAACTTTTTCGTTCTTTCCATACCTTCTTCAAAGCTTGTGTCCTCGTTAACCATTGCTATCGCTTGCATAATACAACGATTAATTTTTTCAGTAATTTGTTGTTTTTGTAGATATTCAAGAAAAGATTGGCCACGAAACTCTACAGAATCTTCTTCACATTTGTTCTCACCATAGGCCATGCAAGCTGTTAGAAATTTCATTAATAAACGTTTTTCAATAATGTTCAAATCTTTGGTATTAAAAACATCGCTGCGCGAGCACGGAACATTAAGTAATTCATTTTGATAGATCGTGCAAACGCGATCAATGGCTCGAAATTCAGCGTAGCGACATATATTCGAGGATATCAATAAATGCACTAGCTTACCAGACGAGTACAAAATTTTTGGGCATAAATCTATATTAAATTTACGTGAAAGCTGCATTAATCTAGACACAGACCATTTTTGGTTGTTGGCTTCACATTCCTCTTGGATCTCTTCCTCGGCTTCTAAAGGTATATGCCACTGATATTGAAAATGAGTTATATCCTGATTTCTTTTGGCTCTGCCATCCATTAGCATAATAAATGCTTCCAAACTGAAAGAAGACCACGAGCCTCCATAATATTCATTAGGATCTATGTGTAAAACAGTTTTTCCTATTCTACTAGCGGCCGCCGCAACTGCAGATTCAGGAAAACCTATATAAAACAAAACAATGAATCACTATTGTTTTTTTTTTTTTATTCTACACTTACCTGTCCCTATAACTATCAAGTCAAATTCTTTCGGTAATTCTTCATCCATTTGTAAAGAAATATTTTTTTTATTAATTCGCTCGCCTACTAATTATTTTAAAATAGTCTTTTTTTCAATAGAATAAAATAGCAAATGAGAAATATTCAAGTGTTTAAGAAAATCATAAACAGCTGTTAATAGGAAGTTGATTACAATCGCACAGGGTGTCAATGATTAATTAAAATTGTCTGGTAAATGAGCAGCTGCTTGAAAATGATGACATTGACAACTAAAGCAACATGAAATCTGTGTTAACAATATAAAAAGCAACAAGTACAAAGTTTGAAAGTCGTTCGATTAGTTTTTTTAAATATAAAAAGCAAAATAAAACTGTAAAAAGAACAAGAAGAAATGAGAGAATGGAGACAACATTGCCCGAATTAAGCAGTTTCTTTGCGACCTTTTATTAAATTGGGGTGTTCGTTTGGCAGCACTTTAATTAGCTATAAAAAGTACAAAGACAATGCTGCTACATAATAAAAATAAAACGATGCTATTCACAATTGCATATCGTTAATTGTGAGTGTCACTTGATTAGGGTTGATTGAGGTTGACCTCCAAGCTTATTCTGTAAATAACATTACGAACGCCGTACTTTCTATTAAA
This sequence comes from Glossina morsitans morsitans, assembly GCA_001077435.1. Classification (NCBI taxonomy): domain Eukaryota; kingdom Metazoa; phylum Arthropoda; class Insecta; order Diptera; family Glossinidae; genus Glossina; species Glossina morsitans. Next base: position 12,977 of record CCAG010021504.1, on the reverse strand, counting down.
TTGCAGCACCAACGTCTTGCATTCTGTTAAATGACGAATTCCGTTATTTTTTTAAAGTTTTCGGGTTTATTCTTTTTTCTCTTTCCTTTAAAAAACATTTAAAAAATATGATGATAATGAATAAACCATAGCAAGAGAAATGGGTACCTTAAAAATAGTTTTCTGTTAAGCATTGAAAATGAACGTGAAATCCCTATAAATGTACCAACATGTTGCTAATAATAATAATATAATAATAAGTAGTCAGTAGTGAATAATCCTGAAACACTGTTAACATTTGATGGCAGAGGAGTTAATGGTTTGTGTCTTGCAGAAGTGCAATAGTGGATGGAACAAAAACGAAATTTACAATGCAATGAAGATTGTTGTATTTATTGTATGCAGTTATTCCGTTAGATAATAAATATAAATAAACTTCAAATAGTGTAGAAATAAAGCAATTTCTCTCTTCATGATGTCTTAACACAAACTGCTGCAATTTTGGAAAAAGAAGAAGAGAAAGTGCGCGCTTTTTAATATGCGTCAGTGAGTTATTCTTATTAGATGAAAAAAGAAAGCAAATTAGAAAATATATAGTGTGCGTAACCAGCAATAATTAAATTTAAGGTGAAATTTGATATTTTAAAGTAGTCTTGTGATATTTTACAAGAATATAAGAATATGTGAAAGTAAATAGTGTTTACGTACGACTTTGTCATAAACTGCCCTAGAGCATAAAATGCGCATTTCTTAAATAGCATAAGCGGGGTTTTCTCTCAAGAATTCTTTTCAAAAAATCCTTCCAGGTAATGTCATTCCACACATGCCACTTTTAGTGAATCAAGAACTTTTAATTTTTATATCATAAACATCATAGTGCAAAAACTACCATCGCACATAACTCCAACGTATCGAATAAGGTAAGTTCTTGCAAAGTTATTTCTGTTCATTTAAAGGTTGTTTAATAATTATTAACTATTGCATTTGTTTCTAGTGTTTGGTTAATACCTTTTTTCAAGTAATGAGTACTTGAATTAATTGGTGATTGGTTTTTATTTATTTACGTTTATATTTTTCATTTACAAAGAATAAACATAATAGTACGAGAACGTTATTTATTTAAATTGTTATATGCGTATTCATTGCCGGGCAACAAAAATGTTTATCTCTCTCTCTCTTTTCTAAATTTTTTTCATCCAACTAATATATAATAGCCACACGCACTCTTGAAATCACATGGAGAATGTTCGATGGGTATGGGTGGAGCATATCCAACTGTTTTTTTTAATGTGTTCAAGCATTGTTTGCTGTTGGAAATCCACTTTATGGTTTAATCTCTTTATGCCTACTAGCGCTACAGGCATTTTTTGAAAATATTTGTTACATTCGTAGCGAAGCCCTGAAGACCCTGAAAAATGTAGGTATTCTTGATCAGTAATAAATTCTAAACTGATATGGGCATACCTGTGCAAGGGGAATTTTCGTCGTTACTTACATACAACAATACATAAAACTATGAAAAATTTGCTCAACCTGTACAGAAGTCGAAAAAACCGATCTTGTCTGTCCATTTCATTTTTTTTCAAGAAAGGTGGTGGATATGGAAGATAATGCTACCGTTGCATTTGCTTATATGTTTGTATGAATTTGACTTGAACCCGTGTTTTAGCGGATTTTCTTCAATCAGTGGATTCTACCGAGACCTAAGCTTTACTTTCAATAATGGTGTGCAAATAAAGACCCAAAGTTCCACGCGTATAAAGTAACACTTCATCCAGCGTATGTCACTTTGACTTCAATTCTTTTCTTGCACAATTTTTGACTCAATGAATGAACGACCAGTTATTGGCTTAGAAAACAAAATCCCAATATGCAAAACGATCTTTCGTGTACAACAAGCGTTCGGCAAAGATAAAATCGAGTTTTACTCCCAAACTATCTTTATCGCCACAAATTTAAAGCCAAGTATTAAGCATTTTTGAACTTGATTTTTGGTTTACGCTTCGTATTCGCAGGCATCTCGCCCTTATTTCATCTACTTTTCTTTTTTTCTACGACCATTCACTCAGGGGATGTTCGCCTTATGTAGTGCGTAGTGCGGTGACGATCAGAAAGAAGTGAAGAAACTATCGAATGATTTCTACATGAGTCGACGATATACGCTTTAAAGTGCTTAACGATGTTACGCACACAGTTGAATATATGTCAATGAAATTAATCATGCACTTATGAATGAAATAAATATTTTTGGTTTGATATTTCAATTGCGATCACTTTTCACACCACAACGATCCGCTTGTCTCGACTTCACTTCACAATATTGTCAAAAAAATATTGAAACTCTGTCAATCCAAGTTGACAGTACAGCTATTGTTGTTGAAACCTTATATCGAGGAAATTTCAGTCAATAAATTGCAACTGATTGAAACAACTTTAGCATTGTTTTGTGTGCGCTTCCGATCCTAATTGTTATATGGGGTTTGAATTGATCTGATGCAATTCAGAAAGGACTTGTAGGGCAAGAAAGTTGAGCTGCAAGTCTTAGGTTGCGCGAAAAAGGCTCAATACTTTATTCTTCGAGTTACATCATGTTTGCCAAAAAACAAATTGAAAATGCGGCTTACATTGGCTTATAATGGAACGGCCTTTTCGTTTTTATGGACTGAAGGCAATTGTCACAAGTTTAGCTAAAGTGTATAGTAAACATATCTGTCGTCCGCTGAAGTTGTAGATCGATTTATTTGCATTCTCATTCCATTCTGTTATGTGAGCCCATGTATCGATCTTCAGCTCTGTACTTCTCTGTTAGCCTATTCTCCCGATACCTGCTTGCCCGCCCTCCATTTACACGTTCGTCAGCTGTTGTCTGTCCATGCATCCCTTTGACGTGTATTCGTAATATTTGCAAATAAATTGCGTGCAATTTGCCTAATGTCTGAGAAAAGTGAAAAATTCGAAAAGGATTTCAACGAACCGATCGAGAAATATTTGAAAAATGTTCAACTTATTATAATACAAAGAATAATTTCGTTTCGTTAAGGTATTAAGTTGAGTTTTTATTACCTCACATCGATTTCATCGATTTATTTAAATTGTTACTTTCGCTATAATTAATTTAAAATGCAATTATTTCTCTTTTCCTTTCACCTAATTAAGGTCATAGAACTTGCAATGAACTTCTCAGATATACTTTTATGTGGAAAAAAAAGAAGAAAAATTTGCAAAGAAAGCCAATTTGCAGCGCTTTTAATAAAAACGAGAGCGTTCAGATTTTTCGCTGATCGATCAGTAATTTCGTTAAACATTAATACTTTTAAAAATCCACGAAAACAAAAGAAAACTATTAAGAATATTATTGTCGGGCGAGGTCGCCTTTAAATGCTCTACACCAGCTCGCTTAATGCTTCACTCGTTTTGGTAATAATACAACAAAAATGACACGTCATTTTCCTGCAAAGGCATACTTTTCATAAAAGCCCGCATACGGACGGATGCCCAAAGCATCACATGATGTCATCTAAATTTACTTTTTAAAAATTCAATTATTTTTCAGTTTTTCGTCATAAAAAATTAAAAATTATACTTTCTCTATATAGAAGGGTTTGTTTTTCATGGTAACGTCTATACAGGTTAGGGTCTAAAAAGTAGACCTATGCGAGTCAAATTCCCTACCATTAACTTTTTTACTAAATTGTTATCATGAACCAATTTTCATCATCAAATATTAAAAATCTGATCTTTTCCTGAAGGGCTTACTACTTGTGAGAAATTTTGTAGGGGTGGGGTACAAGATATAGATCTTTATGGTTCAAAATTGCTCTGCCAAGTTTTTATGTCCCATTACTATCATGAACAAATTTTCTTCATAAAGTATTCAGAATTCTTATATGGGATGGTATCCAAAAACGAGACGTACCTAAGGTTGATTGGTTTGTCAATATGCTGGAACGGTTATATGAGAGGGGACTCAAAAAATTGCTCCAGCCGAACCATATTTTTCATATCAAAATACTATTACTTAGCGACTTTTGTCGAGAAATTTTCTAAATTGTAGTTTTTTCCCTATAAAGACTTTTCAAAATACGGCGGTATCCAGGGAGATGGAGAAAATGGGAATCGATCCGAAGAATCGCTACGTCAAAGCACATTAGTGTCCCAAGTTTCGTCAAAATATCTCAAAAATTGTGAACTGTATATGGACAAACCTCGGACGGACAGACGGACAAGTAAACTTAGATCGGAATCATTTTCTGAATCGATCGGTATAATAAAAGTTGGGACAATCGTAAGCCGTTCTGGCTGTTGCATACGTCCGCATAAACTTAACATACCCTGCACCACAACCAATGTAGGGTATAACAATATTGGCTAAAAGTAGTACTCGTGTACTACTTGTTAAAAACTTTAGATCAATTTTAATTCTAATGAATTTTTGACGATCATAGAAACTTTTCCTAAAAGACATTTAGTGAAGAATTCTAAAGAAACTGTGAAACCGTTAATTAGAAAAATGAAAGAGAAGTTTATTAAACTCTTTTTAAAAAAGGTTAACAAACTGGTGAAAAAAGATATATTAATAATAATAATAATAAAGCATTTTGTGTTATTATATCAGAGAATAAGCGAATAAGTCGCTTTACATTGCATTCTCATTGGAAGCCTTCGCTGCACGACTTTGTTTGTTCACCTTAACTTGAGCTAAACGATTTTTGACCATTTGTTTATAATGCTTTGTTATTATTTGTATTGTTTTTTTTTTTTTTTTGGTTCACTTATCAGTTAAACTTTAGCTAAACTTTTCCTTCTTTTTGTTTTTTTATTCGGTCTTTTATTTTGGGAGCAGCTTTTTTTTATACCCATCACCAACGCTGAAAAGCATATTCATTTTGTCATTTTCTTTGCGACAGACGCAAAATGCATGTATATCGAGATTTGTGAATACAATTGTCTCGATCGGCACATGTAGTTTTCTCCTTTCATCTGATTTCAGATAGACAGTTACAAGGCACGATTTGCACGTTTGTTTTAATTGCAGGTAAAGTCTTGAATTGGTTAACGTCAAGTTTCCAATATGTTCTTTGAAAGCATCGATACTATCTTTAGAGCACTTATATATAGCTTAACGGGTCTATAAGACATGAACCGTTCATAAGTTCAAACGTCATATACACATAAACGTTTGTAGACCATCTCTCACTTTACTAATGTAGTATCACTATTATTATGGGGTTTACTATATTTAAGATTTTATGTATATGTGTAGGGAACTAAAATGATATCTTTCGATCAACTCGAATGATGCAGGTCAGAAAGTCGCAAATTTTGATTATATCCTACTCCAAACGCGTAAGAGGAGGTTATTCAAAAGCTCCTTAGCTGCATCAAAATACCTTTCTTTAAGGATGATGGGATCTTATGGCATTTTTGCATCACCAGTTTCCGTATGGTGTTAATGGTGAAGAACGTTATCGGACCCAATTCTTTAGGTTGCTCAAAGAGGCGATTACTCACATGAAGTCACTACCTAAACTACTTGAAACTTCTTCAATTTCTTGATTACATTTTTCTTTAAATTTTTTTTTACCAGCTGTCTGTGTGCGTTTTCACACTTTGTGCGCCATCGGCCGCCGTTGGATTAGGCCTTCACGGCTGATATCCACGTAAAACACTTAGATCAAAACACATCTACCAGCTGCCTGTAGATTCGGTGTTTTCAAGTCCCAATCGATTGGCTGCAAGGTTCATTTGTACCATCATAGTGACATTTCGTTGCAAAAGATGTCGGATTTTTTCGGTTACGTATGTCAATTGATGCAATTTTGTTTGTCATTTGGTGGATCAAGAATATGTTTGGTATCTTGTTATGGACAGAGAGTCTTAATCCCTAGGAATTTAGTCAAGAAGCTTCCATAAAAAAAAGAAATGAATTTTTTACTATGCTATCGCTGTATTTCTTGTACCTATGTCCTATGTCGACTTGGAGTTGACTTTACCTTATTTCAAAATATTAATTAAGTAGTGGGTAGATAAAGAAAAAATGTGTAATGCAAGATCACTCAAGGATGCATTCGGAAATTTATTCTTAAAGCAGAGCTCACAAGGTACTTCTGATTTTTATCGTTCCGCGTCATTTATACCAGATCTGGCAATTACTTCATTTATTTGAAAATTCTGAGGAGTTCAAAAACTGTTAGATAGACCTCTTGCTACGTTGTGCAGTTGTGAGCTCCACACTTCTAATTTATGAAAAATTGATTTAAAATTCCAGCTGCTTGAGTTAAAGCAAACCGGGAAACAACTTATCGTTCATTGATAGGTAAGTGAATATACCGAACACCGAAATCTTGGCATAAGTGTTTGTCGGATGCTTCTTAAAGTTTAATTAATAAAATATTTTGCATAGTTTATGTAATTATGTTACATGATTGGAAAGGATGTGTATCGAAGGTTCGCCACAAGTCAAATATAACTTTCTTACCTGTGTTTCTTTTGTTTTTCGAATAAATACTGTATTTATCTGCTTTTTTCCATTTAATAAGTTTGTGACACAGTAAATAAGTGCTTAAGTTATTGCACCTATCGGTAATGAAAGGGGGTGTACTTGGTTTGTCGTTCCATTTATCATTTATGGAAATGCGGAAAACTCTCTTTATGCTCATAGACTATGTACATAATTTCTTAATTTATATAACTTGAGTGAATCTGTCTATCGGTCTGATTAGTATGACAAGTCAGCCTATAGTAAAAATGAAGATATTTAGTTAAAGTGGGGCTTTTCTGTTCTTAACGGCCAACTTAGGACACGACAGCCGTCTGAGAGCTAAAGTATTTCGAAAAACACGACAACAAAAAAAACAACAAGTTATAAACGTAAAACATAAATGGATCGATTGGATGGATGCATGACTTATCTTAGTGATAATAGCTTATGGTTTAAAGCTAACTCATACATACGGTGTTATTTATCCTCTACATAAGCTACCTCTACATTCTGCAATCTGCGATAGGTATCCAAGATTCGCTTTAAATCGCGTATAAATACCTTTTCTATTTGTTTTTTGCTTCTTCTCATCATCATAAAGTTGGATTTTTTTTTTGTTTGCTTTTGCTTTCTTTGCTTTTTTAAATATTGGATTAAATCATATGATTAAATAATTTTTATGTGATTTTGTTTTGCTTTTGCAAATAAATTAATGCCTATCTACTTTCTTTAGTTTATTTTAATTCTGCTTTTTTTCAGATTTAATAATAAAATGTTTTATTTCCTCAAAGTGGCCGTGACTTTATAGCCAAAATTTTATTTCAATAAATTTTATTTTGTTCTTTTCTTTTTTTTTTTTTTATCATTTAGAAAACATTGCACTCATCATCGGCTGCAATTTGTTAATAATTTTTTTTTGCAATAAATATTTCATTATAAAATAAGTGCAAAATTGATAGCTTATCACAGAAAGTACTTTGTCATCCTATCGCTCGATTGCAATAACATTAATGTAAAGGTTGCAAAAGAATCCTGTACACGTATGTATACGTAAGTATGTGTATATATGTGTGTGTAAAGGAAAATATAAATTTCCAAATAACATTTTTTATACATGTGTAAACCACACCTCGTATTATAACAAAAAAAAAAAAAAAAGTGAAAAAACAATAAAATTAATAATAAATTAAATACGCACATCGATAATGCAATACTTTTTACAGGTAAATGATTCATTAGATGGTAGCATTGCTTTGTTTTGCTTTTGTTTTTTTGCCTTTGACCGATAAATATGTGAAAATAATTATCAAGCGTGTTTTTTTTGTTTTTTTTTGTTTTTGTAGATAAATTTGATTTGATTATATAGGAGGCTAAATCAGACATCTGTTGATCGTTTTCCTACATACAGATTTAGTAGCTTAAGAAGGAATAAACGCCGGGTGAAAAGCGAATCTTAAATCTCGTCATAGACATATCACTTCTAAAGTACTGCATACCTTTTGCGGAAGCACGTTTGGCTTGCCCGGTGAGAGTACTGAAAGGGTACAGTGAATTAAGAGTCAAGTTATCTCTTGCCCCACTTCTTTCTGGCGATCGTCATGATCCAGGTACAGCGAACGTCCCTTGCATGACTGTTCATATTAAAAAAAGCGTGTTTTTGATATATACAGGCTTCTATTAACCCAATGTTCCTCTACTAGACAGCTTAGGTCCTTACGAAACAAACAAAACTTTTTTTTATCCTCCAAGATCCATTAAGAGTAGCCGAGTAGGTAGAAACTGCGACTAACAAGCCAAATCAAGCCGGGTTCAAATCTCTACAGTCCAAAGTTAGGCATTGGTCGTTAGGAAAGGAAACTTGAGGGAGAATAATTGCTTACTATCAACTATATTCAATTAGCCCAGTTTCTACGTAACCGGTTTAGGCACTTATTGCTTCTTTTTAAGCCTTCACTAGTCATAGTGCTTTTTGAATGTCATTTGAGTCCGCCCGACTTCCGGCGGCTGTTGGCCAGAAAGTCATCGTTTCGAAGCTGAATGTTGAGTCAGTGATGGTTCATAATAGTCTGAAGCCCCGTCGACTGTTAGCATAATAATTTAATAAATTATCTCATTTCACGCCTGTTCGTCCATAATCGGTAGAACATCGTCAATGGTCGTCGTTATTTCTCTTGCTCAAAAGCATCCATTTTTCAGTTTTACTGAACTTTTAAAGGTCTGCAAAGGTCTGACTGAATACATTCTCTAAGGATAATTAGAAGATCATATATTAATCGACAATGCTGTAGCATTTACGACAATACAGATCAAATGCTATAGAATGCTGCAGCATTCATATAAAAGACAAGATGAGAGCAAAAGAGACCATTAGAGAGTCTGCTCCCTTTCTAGGTTAGAGAAATTTACGATTTTAAAGGTGTTGCAAGTAAATTTATAAATACGCAGAGAGAGAGAGTAAATACGCAAATCGGGCAAGGCCGATCGTTAAATATCCTACACCACATTGTCTAACAGAATTCTTATTTTTGTATGAAATTACTATTACGGGTTAATTTTCGTCACTACATATTAAAACGTGGACACTTCTGCTCTACAAACGATCAATTTTCGTTAAAATCCTTATGTTCCAAAAAATAGGCCGAACTGGTCTAAATTTAGTACAGTTAATTTCTTTAGGCTAAATTACTGCGATGATGTAACTTTCGTAACATAACCTAAAGCGTTGAAAATTATACCTTTTTGTCGTAGGAACTTCAGGTTTCGTTATATGAGAGGGTGTTCACAAATTTTCTAAGCCGCTGCATAGTTCTTATATCAATTGAAGACGCCGAGTGGTCGAAAAAGTGGACCAATTCAAACCATTTTCAATAGCGTACCAAATTTTATCGAAATATATGAAAAGTTGCGATCTGTAATTTGAACATAAATTTACGGACGGACGGACAAACAGACTTAGGTCAATTCAGACTATAATTCTGAATCGATCGGTATAAAAAAGGTGGATCTATCTCAAGCCCTTGTGCGTGTTACATACGTCCCCACTAAGTTCATCTAGCTCGTTTAACAAGTCGTGTAGGGTAAAATAAAATAATATGAAAAAAACTAAAGAATCAGTTAATCAATATATCGGCAAGCACAATAATTATAAACCACCGGGATTATATACAACAAAATAAAATTAATTGGCTTTAAACGTGAACGTTACAGGACTCATGTCTTTTTGCCTCACAATGAAAATGATTGTTGTAACATGCAAGTCCGAGAACGTGTTATAGAGGCTTTTACTTTCGAGCCCCTGAACAAAAGCATAAACTAGGTTAATATAGCTGCTTGGGAAAATCATTCATTAGTTCAAATATTTTCCGCTAGGAACGCTGTAAAAGCAGCGTTCATTCAACCAATACACAGATCTAACGATGATTTTTAATGCGATCCGATTATCTGGTAATAAGTTATCATCACAGCAACAGTGGTGCTAGCGTGATGCCCATTGCTTTTAGTTTCTTAAGCTCATTGCTTAATATTTCTTAATACACGCTATTACATACTTACGCTAATGCTTAGGGAAGCTTTAGAACCTTATATTTTCTCTGATCCTTTAAACCTTTTGTAAATCTTGTCTAAGTTTTGTGCAGGGATTACTTTGCTAAAAAAGATTGTTTTGACTGATTGATTGGTTGCGGCATTATGTCAATTTTTCATTTTTGTCAAATTTCTAGTGTTTGTCCGTTGGAAATGTGGTCTATTGAAGCGGAGCTTTTGTTTATTGACTTAGACATTCTGGCGAGGGTTTAGGGCGTTGTTTCTCCCTAAGCCGCAACAAGCGAGCAAGACTATAAATTTAGTGTGTAGGGGATATGTATAGTTAGGCACAAAGGTGATGATTTTTGAAGTAATGCTAAGGATTACTATTCATTATTAATTAAAAAATCATATTCTCCTACTTTAAATGAAAGAAAACTTTTTGTTATTTGCATTAGGCCCTGACGATTGCCTGTTTAAATGATTTGGTGAACATTGGTCCTTTAATTGTCGCTCAAATGGACATGAAGTACAAGTAAATATCTTGCATCATTTTTTTTGCCATAAGTGAAGGAAAGTATGACAAACAGAGTTGTAAGTCAAAATATAATATGTATTGTATGGACCGTGTGGGAATTTATCTATTTCTTAGTCAATCATGGGGAATATCTCATAATTCTTTCTTATATTCTTGTGTAGCCCATTTACTAAGTTACCCATAGGTAGTAAGTTGAACGAACACAAGGAACAAAGTGAAATGCTCACCAAGTCTACTAAAAGAAACAAAATGCTTTAATAATATTTCAACAAAAATTTCCGAAATTACACACTATACACACTTTATTACACATTATACTACATTTGTGTAGATGTATATATGTACTTGTATGTATAGGGTATTATGTTTCTATTCAAGCTTCTAACCTAAACGGAAATGAAGATACAAGTAAACAAAACTAATGTTGAATTTCCTCGATCGCTGTAACTGTGTTTGTTCATTGTGTGTGTGTGTATGCGTTTGAGAAAAACAAGTCTCGCTATTATTTTATACTTTACTGCTTCTTGTAGGCATCTCTTTATGAAAAACTAAATGACGTCACATTATAGTTTTTCTTGATATTGGAAGATAAAGCTCTCTTAAGAGCGTTTAAAAAAACACACACACACACACACACACACACACACACACAAAGTGACACTTTAACAGCAGCAATAGTTATTTAGACATGTGTATGATTGCAAAGTAAAGTAGAGAAGTACGCCAACGTTGACGCTATACCATTGATGACGCTATAACCGGTTATAATCATCAATTCAACTAGTTAGACAGACACACTTACCAGTTACCGAAAGTAATTGTAAGAAAACGCATACCATCGAAAAGAGAGTAAAAGTGATCGATTGAAAATGCAAAGTAAACATGAAAACAACTTTTGCTTTCGTTATAAATAAAATGCGATTGAACAAGAAATGCGCCGTAGAGAGAAGCAGAGATAGAGAAATAGAAGAGAAACGATACACGCATGCACACACACAGAACAACGATAACGTAATAAATGTTAGCATATGTTACAGCATACTATTCATAGCTTTCGCTTACATATGTAAGTAAATAAATGAAGAAAAAGAAGAAAAAAAGAAAAAGAATTGTTAGTATGCGCTGTACGCTGTATGTGTGTGCTTAGATATCGAGAGAGAGAGAGAGAATGATTCGTAACAGGAGGAGGTAGTCTTGTGCGCACACAAACTTTGTGCATGAGTTTTAAGGCATAAAATGCGAAAAAATATAAAACAACTTTGCTTTTGCTCTTTTTCTAAGGAGAGTAGAAGAAAGAAGAGAGCTTTTCTGTTATTAGCTTTTTAATGGAGTTTCATTTTCGGTCTTTTTTTTTCATGGGTTTTGTTCGGCTTTTGAAATGTGATCGGAAGACCTAATTTCATGTTTTTCTTTGTTTAACGAGTTTTTTTTATGTTATAATTTAATGAGTTTTTGCTTTTTTGGAAATGTCGTATATACATATATATATATATATATATATATGTCTATAAGTGTGCTTATGTACATATATATATGCATTCGGGATGGTGGGTCTGACTTATACTTCACAATATATGTGTCTTTCAGTTACAAATTAACGATTGTGGTTAACGGACAGAGTTGAAAAAGAACTTCACTTTGTTATGATTTATTATAAGAAAATAAACAGCTGTTTGTGTGCTTCTTCGTTGTTTATGATAAACATGAAAATGACGTCTTACTCTCTTGCAAAAACGCTCTTTTCGATTTTTTGTTTTTCTTTTTTTTTTGAGAATTGAGCATAAAAAAGAAAGATAAAGCTCTAAATGAGAATTATATACATTGCATATATATATATATATATATATATGCGCATACACATACACACACACACACACACACACACACACACACACACACACAAACACACGCACAGACACATGCATGCATAAATGGTGTGTTACATAGTATTATGCGATCGTTTCGGGGATATACGTCACTGACTTGCAAGACAATTTCCCGACCTCCTCTCCGTGAAAACGTTAAGTTTACGATTTCAATTCATTCATATCTTCAAAAATTAAGTTAAAAAAGAAACAAAATTTTTGTCTTTAACTGTTGGCTGTTGCTGTTGCTGCTGTCGGTATTAGTATAGTTTAGCCGATCTCTTCGCTGTTTGTGTGTCGGTGTGGCTGTGTGATACGGATTCATATGTAATATCACAACCAGAAGTGCAGTTAGCGAACACCATCAAAACGGATGCGGACGCGCACGTCTTGTAATAAAATATGAGAAATAGAAAAAACAAATACAAGAAATATATAAAATCTGTTGCATCACTTGTGAAACACTTCAGTCGAATGTAGACGACGGTTGTTAAAACAAAAATCGAGAGACGTCGAGTGTCAAGTGTTTTTCTATATTATTATTATCATCATTATTATTATTTATTTATATATATTAATATATATATATATA